>JAJOOO010009991.1:0-38174 GCA_029582685.1 Solanum piurae
TTCACTTGGAAATTTCGGATTTTGATACGATTGTTCTAAAATTCGGGTTAGACCCATTTCCCACTCAATTTGACCCCCTGAATAAGAATATGAAGTCGAATTTCCGAAATCATGCACGGATTTTGAGATATATGGAAATTACAATTATAGGCGTTTCCGTAGCACATTTTTAAGAACTCTTTGGGTCAAATTCAAATATAATCATTTCATTAGTTCTCGACTCCAAACTCACATATGAGGCTCTAGTTTCACTCTATCATTTTCCGGGTCGTTACACTATCATACTTAGTGCAGTTTTTACTAACCCATGTTTTCCTACATTTCCCCCAAGGGTCCGGTTCTCAAGGTGGTCCCCATTATGGCTAAAACATGGATTTGCTCATTTCTCCTAGATTTTTGGTGAGTCCTCATGATTCGAGGAAAAATGTTTCCACTTAGTAGTTTCATTCTTGTATTTCCTTTTCAAATTATGTTGTAATAGATGGCTATGTTGAGACAAGTCTAGACTTCCGCATTCCCTTTATTAAAATTTTGGACCTGAAATGCGTTCTTACTCTGTATTGTTCTATGCTTATGTTATTATATGCTAAGTGGCTTACATGGTGCCTTTCGGGGTCGTATGTACCTTGTTACATCTAAGGGGTACCTCTGGGTCATGACAAACTTGGTATCAGAGCACAAGGTTTAGAATGATTCTAGGATGACGTCTGATAAGCCACGTCTAGTAGAGTCTTATTCAAAAGTGTGAAGCGCGCCATACTTATGAATGAGAGGCTATAAGATGCTTAGGAAACTACACTTGTTTCATTACTCTTAAGTTGTGCCATATAGTCTAACTCTATAAAGTCCCTCTCCTAATCCTTCATTTGTGTCTTTAGGATATGAATACATGAAGGGCTAACGCTAGAAAAATGGAGGGTGACAATGCGAATGAAGAAGCTCCTCAATCTAATCAAGCTTAGGTTAATCTTTCAGCTATGTGAGATGTGGAAGTTAGGTCAACTTTTTAAATATTGGCCCAAGCTTTGAGGACTCAATCTCAAGTAGTGACGGCTCAGGACAATAGAGATGTTGAGACTCATGTAATTCCTAATGTGAATTCGGCTTCTTCAAGGGTTAGGGATTTTGCTAGAATGAACCCTCCCTAATTTCATGGCTCCAAAGTGGAAGAGGATTATAAAATACTTGCTATTATGGGGGTGACTTCGGTAGAGACAGTGGAGTTCACCGCTTACCAATGGAAAAGTGTTGCACAAGTATGGTATAATCAATGGAAGAGCAACATGCCGGTAAGAAAAGGTCCAATACAGTGGGAATTGTTGAATCGGTGTTTCTTGATAGGTTCTTTCTCCAAGAATTGAGGAAGCTAAGGTGGAAGAGTTCATTAACCTTACTAAAGGAAGCATGAGCCTGAAAGAGTATGCACGAAAATTTACTCAATTGTCTAAGTATTCTCCAACTATGGTGGTAGATTTGATGGATGAGATAAGTAGGTTTTTGACGTGTGTGTCCGGCTTGGTAGTAAAAGAATATAGTTCGGAAATGCTCCATCATGATATGGATATCTAACGTCTTATGGTGTATGCCCAACAAATGGAGGAAAAGAAAGTCAAGAAAAAGAATAGGGAGGTGAGAAGAGCTAGGACTGGTAATGGGAACTTCTCCAATTCTAGGTCCGATGGACAAGGTCGACCAAGGTTTGAACAAAGGTTTTCCAATCGAGGCTCCTCTAGTGCTCCCCAAAGGGTCAGCAAGGATAGGGTGTCTAACCCTAAACCTTAATGAGGTAATAGTGGTGGTTCTTATGTGGCTAGGCCTAATTGTGCAAAATGTGGAAGAAAGCATGATGGTAAGTACCTAGTTGGCACCGATGGGTATTTTAGTTGTAGGAAGATTGGCCATAAGATGAGAGATTACTCGATGCTCATGGCAAAGGGGAGAGAAGGCAATCAGGCTCTTCCAAGTGGTTCAAACTCCAATGTCCCAAAGCGAAACCACTTTTATGCTCTTCAATCACGAGGTAACCCAGAGATATCCCCGGATGTTGTAACCGGTATGTTAAAAGTTTTTTGTATTGATGGATATGCTTGGTTAGATCCTAGTGCTACTTTGTCCTTTGTGACACCTTATGTGTCTATGAAGTTTGATATGCTCCCCGAACTTTGTCCTTTGTTGGTGACTCGGTGCTAGCTAAGAGAGTCAATAGGGGATGTCCGGTTTCCTTATTCCGTAGAGTTACTGTGGTTGATTTGGTAGAGTTAGACATGTTAGACTTCGATGTGATTTTGGGTATGGATTAGTTGAATGCATATTATGCCTCTATCGATTGTAGACCTCGGGTGGTTAAATTCCAATTTCAAAATGAGCCTATCTTAGAGTGGAAGGGGGGAAATTCTACACCTAGGGGCCAATTTGCCTCTTGTCTTAAAGCTAGGAAGATGATCTCCAAAGGGTGTATTTACCATCTTGTTAGGGTGAGGGATGTTGAATATGAAATCCCTTCTCTAGAGTCAGTTTCAGTAGTGAATGAGTTCCTAGAAGTTTCCCCCGATGATTTTCCTAGTATTCCTCCCGAGCGGAAATAGATTTTGGTATTGACCTTCTTTCGTATATGCAACCTATCTCCATTCCTCCTTATATAATAGCCTTGGCGGAGTTAAAAGAGTTGAAGGAGAAACTAAAGGATTTGTTAATTAAAGATTTTATCCGACCAAGTATCTCTCGATGGGGTGCTCCAGTGTTGTTAGACGGATGGGTCTCTTAGAATGTGCATCAATTATCACAAATTAAATAAAGTGACCATCAAGAATAAGTATCCTCTCCCAAGGATAGATGACTTGTGTGACCAACTTCAAGGGGATAGCTATTTCTCTAAGATTGATTATCGTTTGGGTTATCACCAATTAAGGGTGAGAGGGGTTGATATTCCCAAAATGGCTTTCTAAACTCGATATGGTCATTATGAATTCCTAGTAATGTCGTTTAGGTTGACTAATGCTTCGGTGACGTTTATGGATTTGATGAATAGGGTGTTTAGGCAAATATCTAGACATGTTTGTGATTGTGTTTATCGACGATATGTTAATCTATTCAAGGTGTGAGAATGAACGTGTGGACCATTGGAAAACTGTGTTGCAAGTTTTTAAGGACCAACACCTTTTTGCGAAGGTTGGCAAGTTTGAATTTTGGTTAAGGTCCGTAGCTTTTCTTGGTCATATTGTGTCAAGCAAGGGTATTGGGGTAGATCCTAAAAATATAGATGTGGTCAAGAGTTGGCCTAGACCTCTTACTCCTTTCGACATTAGAAGTTTTTTGGGTTTGGCCGATTACTATAGGAGGTTTGTTAAGGGGTTTTCCTCCATTTCTTCTCCATTGACGGATTTGACTCAAAAGAAAGCTATGTTTGTGTGGTCGGAAGATTGTTAGAAAAATTTCCAAGAATTGATAGATAGACTTACTTTCGGTCCAGTGTTGACCTTATCGGAGGGTACGTATGGTTTTCTAGTATATAGTGATGCCTCTTGAGTGGGGTTGGGATGTGTCCTCGTGCGAAACGGTAAAGTGATTACCTATGCTTCAAGGAAACTTAAAGTCCATGAGAATAATTATCCGACCCATGATCTTCAATTAGCAACGGTTGTGTTTACCTTAAAAATATGGAGGCTTTATTTTTATGGGATCCATGTGGATGTTTTCACCAATCACAGGACTCTTCAATATTGTATAGTCAAAAGGACTTGAATCTTTGTCAACGAAGGTGGTTAGAACTCTTGAAGGATTATGACATGAGTGTCCTTTATCACCCCAGCAAAGGTAATGTGGTAGCGGATGCACTTAGTAGATTGTATGTGGGTAGTTTGGCTCATGTAGAGGATGAAAAGAAGGAATTGGTTTGGGATGTGCATAGGTTGGCTCGGCTAGGTGTTCAACTAGTGGATTCCACCAAGGGTGGTGTCATGGTCCATAATGATTCTGAATCGTCCTTTGTGATGGATGTGAAGTCTAAACAAGGCCTTGATCCTATATTAGTTGACTTAAAAGAGTCGGTACTCAAGAATTGCATTGAGACTTTCTCACAAAGGGGAAGATGGGGTGCTTAGGTACCAAGGTTGGTTCTGTGTTCCAGATGTTGATGGTTTGAGGGAACAAATTTTAGAGGAAGCTTATAGTTCTCAATATTCTATTCATCCGAGAGCCACCAAGATGTACCGTGATCTACGGGAAGTCTATTGGTTGAATGGTATGGAGAAAGATATTGAGCGATTTGTAGCCAAATGTCCTAATTATCAATAAGTTAAGGTTGAACATCAAAGGCAGGGAGGCTTGTCCCATGATATAACTATTCCCACTTGGAAGTGGGAAGATATAAATATGGACTTTATTGTGGGTTTGCCTTGCACTCGAAGGCAACATGATTCTATTTGGGTCAATATAGATCGGATGAGAAAATCTGCCCACTTTATTCCCGTCAAAGTTTCTTATTCAGCGGAAGACTATGGTAAGTTGTATATAAGGGAAATAGTGAAATTGCATGTTGTTCCTTTGTCTATTATTTCCGACTGGGGTACTCAATTTACTTCTCACTTTTGGAAGTAATTCTAAAAAGGGCTTGGTACTAAGGTTAAGCTCAACATGACTTTTCATCCCCAAACATGTGGGCAAGCGGAGCATACCATCCAAACATTTGAATATATGTTAAGTGCTTGCGTTATAGACTACAAGGGTAATTGGGATGACCACTTACCATTAATATAGTTTTCCTACGATAATAGTTATCACTCAAGTATCGGTATGGCTCCCTTTAAAGCCTTGTATGCTAGGAGATGTAGGTCTCTGGTTGGTTGGTTTGAGGTAGGTGAAATTGCTTTAATAGGTCCCGAGCTAGTTTATGAAGCCATTGAGAAAGTTTTGCTTATTAGAGAGAGGTTGAAGATGGCTCAAAGTAGACAAAAATCTTATGCCGATGTGACAAGAAGGGATTTAGAATTTGAGGTTAATGATTGGGCCTATTTGAAAATCTCACCCATGAAGGATGTGATGAGATTTGGCAAGAAAGGGAAATACAGTCCCCGGTATGTAGGCCCATATCAAAGTTTGAAATGTATTGGGAAGGTTGTCTATGAGTTGGATTCGCCAAATGAGTTGGCCCCGGTTCATCCAGTATTTCATGTTTCTATGCTTAAAAAGTGTATTGAAGATCCGGCATCCATTATTCCCCTAGAAGGGTTGGGAGGTGACGAAAGTCTTTCATATGAAGAGGTTTGGTTGAGATCCTAGACCGTCAAGTCAAGATATTAAGAAACAAGGAAATAGCTTCCGTGATAGTTTTTTGGAGAAATCATTTAGTTGAGGGTGCAATTTGGGAGGCTGAGGCCGATATGAAGTCCCGATATCCTTATCTCTTTCCTTCTACTCTTATTCAAGCTTGAGGTAAGTAGTTCCTCTTGAGTTTTAGTGTTTTGGGAGTCATGTGTGTTACATGTGATTTTCCATGATTTCCTTATGTTATGCATGTTCTTGAGAATTCAAGTTTAGTAAGAAATGGATTTTTATGATTGATTTTCCTCATGTTGTTGTGCATTGAGTAAGAGTTGTCTATTTGACTTCATGAGATGAATTGATGAACATGCTTTAGTATGCTTTTGAGAGTAATTGCATATTGACTCCATGATGTTGAGTTGAGCATGATTTTAGTTGGAGAAGGCAATTCCTCCTATGAATATGAGAAATGTTAAGTTTCATGCATAATGGGATGTTAGATTCCTAGTTGAAGTTTCCTCCTTTGAATTGTGTATTATTTTGATGTTTCATGCATGATGGGCTGCTAGTTTTGAGTCATTAATTCAGTAAGGTGCCTAAATCGTCATTTGAGGACGAATGTTCCTAAGTGGGAAATATTGTAACAATTCGAAAACTAGTAGGCTAAAATAGAGCATAACATGAGGGTTAGAGTCGTAAATGTAACTCTCCGTACTTAGAAATAAAGGGTTTGGTGTTAGGACGTCAAGGTAAGACCCAAGGACCAACTATGGTCCTTAAGGAGGGCCCCTAGAAACTGCCTGCGCAGTGACCCACGAAGGGGACCCACGCTTCGTGGGTGAGGCCACGCCTCGTGGGGGAGGGGCCGCAGGTCAAGCCTACAAGTGAGGCTCTCGGACCCCGACCCACGCTTCACTAGCACAAGTGGTGGGTCTAACCAGGGCCAGTCTATGAAGGGTCATGGGTGGTGACCTAGAAACGGTTTTTGTGAGTTAGTTGAGAGGTACTTTGAGGTTTTTCGGTTTCAGTTAATATTAAGTGACGTTGTTTTATACTAATTTAGACTAACTATATAATGACTTAAGACCCCTAAATGAAGTCATCTTCCTCATAATTCCAAAATCCCAAATCAAAACCAACTCTTCACCAAAATTTCTCTCTCTAGAACTCCAAGGAAAAAGAAGAAGGAAGTTGGGGCTAGGGTTCAAGAAGCAAGGTTTTCTTCTCAAATTCGTTGGATTTCATTGCTAAGGTATGGTAGTCCTTCATCCATGGATAGCTTTTATCCATGAAGTCCCTTCAAAACTCAATTTCTAAGATAGAAATTTCCTAAAAGCTAGGGTTTGACTCCAAGTCATTTATTCCTTTAAAAAATGAATCTAATGATTTAATTAATTTATATTATGATTGAATTGATGATTTATTATGGTTTTCATGTTGAAATCCATCCCAAATAATCCATGAAATCCCCATATTCCCAATTTATGACCTTGTGATGTGGGTGAATTGATGAAAGAAGGAGGTTATGAGATTATTCTTGTAGTAATTTAGTTATTTGAATCATGGTATTATCCATGTCTAATGTAGTAATTCCAAATGTGTTGATTGAATGTGATCATTGATCCTTGAAGGGTAAAGTATGAGAATTATGTATGATTATGTGATTTATGTATATGCTTTAAGACACTTTGAGAGTAAATTGATTATGATTATAATTTAGTTGTGTTGTTGAAAGGTTATCCTCATACACACACCTATATATGAATATAATATGATGTGAAAGGTTTTCTCACAATATGATCATTCTAAGGTTGAAAGGCCATTCTCACCTATTGAATCTATGAACTATAGTATGCGTTATGCTGGATTGAGTGTCAATACATTCTTCCATGAATATGAACTTCAGTCAAGACTTAATATGAACTCCGTGAGAATTAATGCTTAGCACCGATTGGTTAGTGATATAATATGGAAGCCCTCACGATATTACAAGCCGGGTTTCTATGAGCAATCTCTTGGGATGGAAGCCCTCACGAAAGTAAAGGTCAACTTTTCTAGTAGCAATCCCCTTATCCCATAAACTATGTGCCATCATAGGTATTTAGCTAGAGGATCCACCTAAGCTAAGAGTATGGTTCTACCTTAGGCAAGTAGGACAACCCATTTTCGGTGTGGGGTAGGCACTAGATTCCATGTTAAGATCACATAGTCATGCTACCATGAAGGCAACCTAACAATGCTAGTTCAAGCTACCACTAGGAGAGTATGAATCCTCAATCCTAGGCTACCATGACTACTCCTAACTCATGCTACCATGAAATGCATCTTTACAATGTCAAGTCAAGCTATCCCTTAGGAGAGTATAGATACTCCATCCCAAGCTATCAACCTTGGCCTTATCCTACTAAGCCAAGCTATACATGAAGGGAACATATGCCATAACTTCAAGCTATTCTAGACTAACAAGCTTTGATTCATTTTAGGTTATTAAGAAAAACTAGAATCATTCTATGTGAGAGAACCTTGGATCTCCTAGCATATTCATGTATACGTGTGTAAGAGAGAAGCAATACACAACACAATCACATAATATTGGCTTTACCCCCAATTCCCTAACATTGATGGCTACAAGCCCTACTTTCAAGATTAACTTCATTCTATCATAATTCATGTCTAAATTACAAGCTATTCAATCACATTCTTTACTACTAAGTGATCTAGTCATAATTGATTCATAAATGTTCAATTCTAACTTCACAAGTCAAGATCCTTCATACTCAATAAAGTCTAGTTCAATTCATGATTACATACTATACATGACATTGATTTAGGAAGATCACTTTTGAACCTTCAACTTTGCCTCTAATGGCATAAGCCCACAAATATCACATTCACCAATTTAGGTTAGGTTTTACGATAGAAATCACATGAATTCATCATAATATCACTAAAAAAAGCTAAATAAATCATAATTGGGTAGTATCCACTAGATTTGAATCATACCCGAGCCCTACCGACAATGCAAACACAACCCTAGCTAGAATTGGGTCTTTGAGTTCCCAATAGGGGGAAACTATGGGGGCTCTATGGATGGAAGAACCCATAGATGAATAATCTTAACATACCTTGATCCAAATACCTAAAGAAAGCTCTCAAAAATGGAGGAAATCTGCCCTCTTCTCTTCTCTTCTTCTTCTTCTTCACTTCTTTGAGAGAATATTTGGAGAGTAATTTGGGGGGTTCTAAGATGAATGAGTTAAGGAATTAGTTTAGGGGTGTATTAGGCTTATATAGGAGGTAAAGTAACTAGCTAACCGACCTCTCTTAACCCTTAATTAATTAACTGATCAATTCCCAAACACTTAACTTAAAACTAAAAATTTGAAAATCTGCCAGGACCTACGGATCCCCACCTACGGACTGTAGGTGGATTGACGGCTCTTGCTGCTGCTTCATTGATGGCACCTGAGGCTCAACATTTGCATACCAATGCAGGCTTTCACCCACGAACCCCACCTATGGGGCGTGGGTCCACCTATTGACCGTAGGTGGCCAGGTGTAGGTCACTAAAATCTGCATATTTAGGGACTGTTTTGGAGTCCTCCTCAAGGACCACTTTGGTTGGTCCTTGGGGAGTCGTACCCGGATGTTTAACCCCTAAAACCCCTATTCTAAGTACGAGAATCATTTTTACGAGTTTAACCCTCTTACGAAACTCCAAAACTCCCATACAAGGCTCTAGAACACACTAGTTCAACTTGCTCATTTCCGGGGTGTTACATTATCCCCCCTTAGGGATCATTCGTCCTCGAATGACGATTCTAAACACTTATTAAAGTCACAACTCTAAGCTAACAGCCCATTATGCATGAACTACATCTAATGCACACTACCAAGGAAGAAAACTTCAATTCCAAGTTCAACACATTCAATGCAACACAAGGGAGTAGGAACTACTTCTACCAACCCAAAATGCATGAAACTCTATATCTACTAATTTTCAAGGAGGAACTAACATCTCCTAGCTAAAAATTTCTCACCACACACTCATGGAACCTAAATGCAAATTACTTCTCAAAAAGTATTCATTTAAGGAGGAACCTTTCAACTCCAAACATTACGGCATGCTCATAATTAATCTCATGAACTCTATATGCAATTCTATTACAATGCCCTACAACATGAGGAAAACAATGCATACTAGTCATTTCTGACAAGACCTAAGCATTTTCATGAACATTCATATAAGGAAATCATGGCAACACATAAAACACACAATAATCCTACTAGGTAGGCACAATATCTCCCCCTTGGGAGTAGGCCTACGCAAGCTCTTCTAAACATCATGAATACTAAAACCAACTTCAAAGTCCAACATAACAAGTCACAAGAGATAAGAAATCCGGGAATTTACTAAAGCATAAAAACATACCGGAAGGGACATGAGGAGATCACTCTTGATCTTCTCTAGATTGGAGAGCATAAAACCTATTCTTCTTTTGAGGCTCCACATTCCCACTACTAAAGGTAACTTGTTTACCTTTTCTTATTGTAACCTTAGCTTTAGGGCAATCTTTCATCATGTGGCCACTCTCACCACAACTAAAGCAACCCTCTCTACTGGCCAAACACCTACCCTCATGCCTCTTACCACACCTAGCACAAGAGGGCCATAGGGACTCATTACTTATCCCTTGTGGCCTAGGGGTAGACACCCTCTCATCCTTATGCCTAGGAGAACTAGAAAATCCTTGTCCGGAAAATATTTTTCGATTCCTAGAACGACCATGTCCATCGGACCCATCATGAAAGGATTTATCATTGTCCATCCTAGACCTCTTTTTTCTCCCTAGATTTTTTTAAAAAAGTTTTTCTTCCTCCATTGTTGAGCAAACACCATAATACGTGAGATAAACATATCATCATTGAGCATTACCATACGATATCCTTTTGACACCAATATGGACACTCCCGTCACAAACCTATTCATAATATCTCTTGGTTTTGCTACCAAAGATGAAGCATACTTAGACAAAAGGGTGAATTTCAAAGATTACTCTTTAACACACATACTACCTTGCTTAAGGTTGTTGAATCCTCCCAATTTGTCTTCCCTCAACTCCCGGGGAAAGAACCTATCTAGAAATTTCGACTTAAAAACTTCCCACTCTATAGGAGCCACTTCTACCAGCACACTATCTTTCCATTTTTCATGGTAAATTTCGGCAACATCCTTCAATTGATAGGCAACTAGTTACGCTTTTTCTATAGAAGTCACCCCCATGATTGCTAGCACCTTATAAGCCTCCTCTATGAACGCATTTGGATCTTTCTCCACTTTGGAGCCACTAAACTCCGAAGGGTTCATCCTTAAGAAATCCTTTATCCTAGAAGCATGCATCCCCCTTATTGGATTTTCTGGAGTCACCACCTCTCTATTGGCTTAAACCGTCAAGGCTTGAGCTAAAAATTGCATAGAAGCCCTAAACTCCGCAAGAGTGGTATTCTCAATTGGAGGATCATTTGGAACTTGAGGAGGAGCTTGATGTGAAACTTAGGGAGGAACCTCTTGATCCATATTGCTTTCCTCTTATCTCCTATCATTCGACCTTGTATTAGCCATACCCTGAAAAATAACAGGCATGAATTAGAAGAAGGTCCTACTAAAGCCAAACTCTATGGCACGACTAAGAGAATCAAGAATTGAGACTTTTCCTAAGCATCCAATTGCCTCCTATTCTTAAATGTGGCACGCTTCACATATATGAACAAGACTCTACTAGAAATGGTTTGAGACAATCCTAGAACCATTCTAAACCTTGTGCTCTGATACCAAGTTTGTCACGACCTAGGGGTACCCCCTAGATGTAACATGGCGTAATTGACCGCGAAGGAGTCTCATACAATCCCTTAGCATCATAACATAGGTAATAGAAAAAAATATGGAACAATTTAAAACTTTTACAATCGAAGTCATATTTCATAAAAGCAAGTGAAATTCTTTCTATACACTTTACTACACCTTTGTTAGCATGACTCTTGAATAAAACTTCTTGGGACGTAGCTCAAAAAATGTATAAACATAAAAAAATGACATAAATGAAATAAGGGTTTCTCCTCGAAGCTATGAGAACCCACCAATTCTTCAACTCTTCTTGATCCTTGAAAACCTAGCCTTCAAAGCAACTCAATCTCCGAAACCCTACATTTGATTAGATTGTAGGAAATACGTGTTGGTACAAAATGTACCAAGTATGAAAGCTAGCACAACATCAAAAGAGAAATTCAAATTGGTTAGTCAACAAAAGACATAAGCATAAGAGATAATAACATAGTCATAACATAATCATCATAGTCATAGCATGGTCTCCAACATAAGCATCATATAAACATAAGTCAACATAAGACATAGTTAATGAGCATAAGAGACAAGTCATAATTATATATGCATAATTGACTCATAGTCATCTTTACCATAATAGCATCATTCAAAAGTAACCTCAACAACATACATGTGCAAAGCAAAAATAGCATCCCATAATACCACCCAAGCCAAGTATCCCTTTTTGGTCATCTTAATCACGATCTATATGCATGGTTAAGTCATAAGCCTTTCTACTATAAGGGGACCATACTTCTAAGTGACACCAAAGCTTACTTGTGCAATGCATGAAAGACATCCCATACTACCCTTCACATTAAGCATAACCTTGAAATCATCTTAGTCATATTCACCCTACTTTGGTCTTAATATTGGCTATCTACATATAGACAAGGGAATTACCACCTTTAGTCAATCATATCTTTGAAGGCAACTAAAGCAACAACCCAAGATAAGTCTTACTATGAGTAGGAACCCTTCATACCTAGCCTTAAGTCATACTTGTGCAATGTATGGACAGCATCCCATACTACTACCCACACTAAGTACTCATATAGACTATCATGCTTGCTCTCTAGTTGGGGACTAGTCATTTTATTCTATTTACCTTTATTCAAGGATACCAAGGAATAACCCCCTAATAGGCTAGACCATTGTATCTTACTAACATAACTAGGTTAAGCTAAGCTAACTACCTTGGAAGACACACTAAAATGCAAGTCCAAGCTATTCTAGGAAAGGTACAAGTGTCCTATCCTAGATACCATGAAATAGTCCTAGACAAACTAAGTCATGCTACCCTTACAAATGTAGCATGACACAAATGCAAGTTATCCTTAGGAGAGTATGATTCTCAATCCTAAGCTATCCTTAGGAGAGTGTGAGTCCTCAATCCCAATCTACCATGACTAACCTAACTCAAGCTACCCTTGACATGATCTTACAATGCAAGGTAAAGCTACCCTTAGGAGAATATGGATCCTTAATCGTAAGCTACCTCTAAGAGATTATAAGTCCTCTAACCCAAAGATACCATGAAATGGTCTTAGCCAAACTAAGTCACGCTACTATGAGGCATCCTAAAAATGCTAGTTCAAGCTACCCTTAGGAGAATATGAATCCTCAATCCTAGCCTACCATTACTACTTCTAACTCATGCTACCATGAAATGCATCTTGACAATACCAAGTCAAGCTATGCCTTAGGAGAGTATAGATCCTCCATCCCAAGCTATCAACCTTGGTCTTATCCTACAAAGCCAAGCTATACATGAAGGGAGCATATGCCACAGCTTCAAGCTATTCTAGACTAACAAGCTTTGATTCATTTTAGGTTACTAAGCCAACCTAGAATCATTCTATGTGAGAGAACCTTGGATCTCCTAGCTTATTCATGTCTAAGTGTGTAAGAGAGAAGCAATACTCAAGACAATCACATAATATTGGCTTTACCCCCAAAGCCCAAACATTGATGGCTACAAGCCCTACTTTCAAGCTTAACTTCATTCTATCATATTTCATTTCTAAATTACAAGCTATTCAATCACATTCTTTACTACTAAGTGATCTAGTCATAATTGATTCATAAACGTTCAATTCTAACTTCACAAGTCAAGATCCTTCATACTCAATAAAGTCTAGTTCAATTCATGATTACATGATCCTAACATTGATCAATTACTATACATGACATTGATTTAGGAAGATCACATTTGAACCTTCAACTCTGCCTCTTATGGCATAAACCCACAAATATCACATTCACCAATTTAGGTTAGGGTTTACCATAGTAATCACATCAATTCATCATAATATCACTAAAAAAAGCTAAATAAATTATAATTGGGTCACTAGATTAGAATCAAAGCCAAGCCCTATCCACAATACAAGCACAACCCTAGCTAGAATTGGGTCTTTGAGTTCACAATTGGGGGAAACTATGGGGGATCTATGGGTGGAAGAACCCATATATGAATAATATTAACATACCTTGATTCAAAGCCCTAAAGAAAGCTCCCAACAATGGATGAAAGCTGCCTATCTCCCTTCTTCTTCTTCTTCTTCTTCTTCTTCTTATTCTTCTTCTTCTTATTCTTCTTCTTCTTCTTCTTCTTCTTCTTCTTCTTCTCCTTCTTCTTCTTCTCCTTCTTCTTCTTCTTCTTCTTCTTCTTCTTCTTCTTCTTCTTCTTCTTCTTCTTCCCTATACACAGACCGTGGATGGGTCTACTGGCCGTGCTGCTGCTCTGTGGATTGAACCTGAGGCTTCCCTTGGCAGGCCTCAACAAGCCTTGACCCACACCGATGACCTACGGGGCATGTTCTGATCTACTGGGCGTGGTTTGCCATCCGTGGTTCACCAAAATTGGACAATTTTGGGTCCTCCTCAAGGACCCCTTGGGGAGTCGTACGTAGACGTTTAACACCTAAAACTCCTATTCTCCCTCAATTTCGTGTGGAAATCTCCCTAAGGAATGGATGTTTTTCATTCTTGGGTAGCTATCCCCCAAGAAGTCCCTTCAGAGTATGTTTTTAAGACTTCCAAAAATTAGGGTTTTCATCTAGTCATGAGTCTTCTTATAAAACGATTTCAAGTGTTTAATTATGGATTATTTTGATTAATAATGATGATTATGATTGGATTAATGAAGTTTTGTTGGGTTTTGATGAAAATCTCCCTTGGACCCATGACTTCCCCCTTTTCCCAAATTATGAAGTAAGGTGTGACTTGATTGATCATGTAAGCTGGACAATTGATTATGTTAATGTTTATTAAGTTGTTGAATCATGAAATTCCCCTTTCTAGTGTTGTAATATTAGAAGTTAGGGTTGATCTTAATTACTAGCCTTGAAGGGCAATAACTAGGGTTTGTGTATGTTGATGAAGATTGCATATGAACTCATGATTCACTTAGATATTGGTGATCTTATGGCTATTGTGTATTGTGATATTGATGGAAAATCCTTCTTCCTTATACCCTTTACACTTGATTTTGTATTGAAGTATGTATGTATCTTTATGATAAGTTTATTGTGTTGATTGAATGGACATTCGCATGAACACACTATGAATATAATGCAAAAGGTTTACTTACATGTGGATGATTCGAAGGTTGAAAGGATATTCTCACCAAATGAATCTTTGAGCTATTATGACGTATGTTGGTTTGAGTGCCTAGTGCATTCTCTTGTGAACATGAACCTAAGTAAAGGCTTAATATGACTTTTAAAGGGAACTATGCCTAGCAGCGAGCGGATATGAACAATGAGATAATAAGCTTTTACGTTTAGCAAGTCTGGCTTCCCACTATAGGTTATCTCATGAGATGGAAACCTCTTACATTAGTAGTTCGGATTTCTAGTAGCAATCTCCTTATCCCATAACTATGTGCCCACATAGGTCTTTAGCTAGTGGATCCACCTAAAAGCTATTATGAAAATTCTACCTTAGGCAAGTAGGACACCTCTTTCTGGTGTGGGGATAGAACACCGGATTCCATGTAGCTCACAATGTCGATTAATGCTATTTTGCCTATATGATATGAATATGAACTATGATAAGAACATGGACTTTAATTATGACTTCTTAAGGGGTACTACTTAGCATGAGTGGGGGTATGGGACTTCACTTATGTATTGCACAAGTATGCTTTAAGAGGGGTCATGGTGAGGTTCTCTTATGTTATGAAGGCTTATGAATTATGTATGAAAGGTATGAATGAATGTTAAGGTTGACTTCACTTGTTACAAGTTATGAATATGATTGGCTCCTTCCTTATGTATGTTGGATATGATTAAGGTAAAGTAATATATGTATGTTGGGGTGACCCAAATATGGTACTTAGCATTTGGTAGGGTTATGGGATCTTACATTTGCATTGCACTAGTATGGCTTTGGGTTTCTTGTATGTGGTTTGACTTATGTTCCTTCATAAATGTGCATTATGGTTTCTAAACTTGATAAAGGAATGTTTTCAAATAAATGTCCCTTTTATGCATGTTTTAAGGATTTTGTGCATGGCTTCCATACTTAGTACATAATTTGTGCTAACCCATATTTTCTACATTCAATGAGTGTAGGTTCCGGCCGTTGAGACGTATTACTTCCTACAAGTGAAGCTTGGGTTGACTATTCCCTAGGCTTAGTGAGTCCTCAAGTTCAAGGACATGTTGTTATCATTTCTTAGCTTTTATGTAATTTACACTTCTGAGACTTTGTTGATGTAAAGGGATTTCTACCCTAATTGTACTCTTTATGTACTAGATGGTGATTAAGACAAGTCTAGATTCTTATTTTTGTCTATGAAGAAGAAGTTGACTTCTATTGTATAAGTTTTAAATTTTCAGCATTATTCTATATCTTTATGATTATGCTAAGGGCTTGTATGCGATCCCTTCGGGGTCAAGTACGCTGTGTTACTTCTAGGGGGTAACTCCGGGTCGTGATAAACTTCAAAGCATAAGATTTTGGGATAGTACTTAGGTTGATGTCTCATGAACCACGTCTAGTAAATTCTTGTTCATGAGTGTGAAGCGCACCACACTTATGATTGAGAGGCTATGAGATGTTTAGGAAATTTTCAGTTCTTTCACTACCCTTTAGTCGTGCCTTAGAGTTTTAACTATATGAAGTCCTTTTCCTAACCCTTTTCTTGTGCATATAGGAATATGACTACAAGAAGAGCGGCCGCATGAAGAGTGGAAGAGGAGATTGCTAATGATGAGGGAGGTCCTCCCCAAGGTCCCCAAGGTCAACAAGGGCCTCAAGTCCCTCAAGCTCCTAGTGATGAAGTGGCTCTGACCAATGTTGAGATAAGATTGACTCTCCAAATCTTGACCCATGTCTTAATGACTCAAGTCACTAGGGATGCTAGAGGTCCTGTGAACCCCAATGAAAGTACAACCGCTTCAATAATTAGGGATTTTACAAGAATGAATCCCCCTACATTCTATGGTTCTTAAGTGGATGAGGACCCACAAGGGTTTATTGAAGAAGTGTTCAAAGTGATAGATGCTATGGGAGTATCGTCTCAAGAGGAGGCGGAACTAGCCGCCTACCAATTGAAAGACGTAGCTCAAGTATGGTATGAGCAATGGAGGGAAGAGAGACCCATGAGAGCGGGCCCGATTGATTGGGAATTTTTCAAGTCGTCCTTCCTTGATAGGTTTTTCCCTCTAGAGTTGAGGGAGAGAAAGATGCAAGAATTCATCAACCTTTGCCAAGGAGGTACGAGTATGAAGGAATATAGCCTTAAGTTCACCCAATTGTCTAAGCATGCTCCAACCTTAGTGGTGGACTCTAGGGCTAAGATGAAAATATTTGTTATGGGGATATTCGACTTAGTGGTCAACGAATGTCATTTGGCAATGCTCATCCCAATTATGAATATTTCACGTCTAATGGTTCATATCAAACAAATTGAGGAACAAAAGCTCAAGCAAGTGAGTAGAGAGGTGAAGAGGGCAACGACCGATGATGGGAATTCTTCTAAGGATAGATTGGAGATTCAAGGTAAACCAAGATTCAAGAAGGGGTTTTCCAACCAAGGCTCCTCTACCACTCCAAGGGTCAACAAAGATAGGGTGTCTAACCCTAAGCCAGAAGGAGGTAATATTGGTGGCTCTTATGTTGAGAGACCTAGTTGTGCAATGTGTGGCAAGAAGCATGAAGGCCAGTGCCTAGTTGGCATGGATGGTTGCTTTAGTTGTGGGAAGAGCAGTCATATGAAGAGAGATTGTCCTATGCTTAAGGTTCATGGGAGAGAGGGAAAGCACGTCCCTCCAAGTGGCTCAAATTTCGATGCTCTCAAGAAGAATCACTTCTATGCTCTTCAATTTGGAGGTGACCAAGAGAGTTCCCCGGATGTTCTGACGGGTATGTTGCAAGTCATTTCTATTAATGTTTATGCATTGTTAGACTTCGGTGTCACATTGTCTTTTATTACACCGTTTGTGGATATGAAATTTGAAATGCTCCCCGATGTGTTAGAAGAACCTTTTTTGGTGTCTACCCCGGCGGGTGACTTGGTTGTAGAAAAATGAGTTTATAGGGGTTGTTCATCTCATTTTATCATAAAGTCACTTTGGTTGATTTAGCAGAATTAGATATGTTAGACTTTGATGTCATATTGGGGATGGATTGGTTGCATGCTTGTTTTAAGTCCATTGATTGTAGAACCCGGGTAGTTAAGTTTCAATTTCCAAATGAACCTACTTTAGAATGGAAGGGGGAAAATTCTATCCCTAGAGGTCGTTTGGTGTCATGTCTAAAAGCTTGAAAAATGATCTCAAAGGGGTGCATGTGTCACATTGTTAAGGTTATGGACATTGAGTCTGAGACTCCTTCTTTGGAGTCGGTCCCCGTAGTGAGTGAGTATCCAAAAGTCTTCCCCGATGACTTGCTCGGTATTCCTCCTGAACGGGAAATAGACTTCGGCATTAATCTTTTGCCAGATACACAACCCATATCTATTCCCCCTTGCCGGATAGCTCCACCAAATTAAAGGAATTGAAGGAACAACTCAAGGACTTATTAGAGAAGGGTTTTATTCAACCAAGAATATCTCCATGGGGTGCTCTGGTATTGTTTGTAAAGAAGAAAAATTGGTCCCTTAGGATGTGTATTGATTACTGCCAATTGAACTAGGTCACTATAATGAATAAGTATCCACTTCCTAGGATTGACGTTGTTTGATCAACTCCAAGGGGCTAACTTTTTCTCCAAAATAGATCTTCATTTGGGTTACCATCAACTAAGGGTAAGAGGATGTGACATTCCTAAGACGGCCTCAGGATCCGATATGGTCACTACTGTTATGCCATAATTTGACTATCTCTAGAAAAATCACTTTTTTGAAATGTTCCAAGTATACAAAATTTTAAGAAAAATACTTAGAAAAGAGTCGCCACTTAATTTTTAAAATAAATTAAGAAAACTTATAATTTTCAAAGATTTTAACAGAAAAATCAGTTGAAAATACCAAAGGGGGTTCGGGGTTCAATTTACACTTCGAGAAGGGTTTAAACATTCGAAGTGCCCGCTAACATGTGGTTGACCTGCGACTCGACTAAAATATATTTGACTATTTTTAAGAAAATAATGATTTAACATAAAAAATAATAACTTACCATATTTGATATGCCACATTTTTTTTTGTTTCTTAAGAGAAAAGAATCCAAAATGAAACATTCGATTGGTAATAAAAGTGATTAGAGTTCTGATAAAACTAGATTGATTAAAATTATTTTTTGAACTATTTTAATAATAATTTGAACTAATTTGGTTAAATAAAGCATGAAAAACTATTTTAACTCGATTTAAAGAAAAAAAATAAAAGTTTTTGACTAAATATATTCAATAAAAGTATAAGAGTTGATAAAAAAAAATTATATTAAGATAAACTCACATAAAGAATTTGTTCATCTTTTGGGGAATTTAATTAAGTTATTTAACAATTATAAAGTTAGGGTTAAACAACAAATAATAAATAATCACAATTAAATAATTAAAGAGGAAGGGAGAAATTGAATTTGGGCCTTTCTTGGGCCAAATTCGCTGCAACTTTTGGGGTTTAACCAAAATCAATTTTTGTATACACTTTCTGTATATTAGTGTATATCGGATGTATACAACCCATTTTTCTGCTTTTCGAGACCTGTACATCAACTCCAAAGACTTGTTCTTCGATTTCTCAATGTTGCCTGACTCGTTAAGAGGTAAAATTGGGCCTTTGGCCCAACGAGGAAATGCAAGGAGAGGAGATAGGAGTTCATGTTGAACTCGGAGCAAATTTCACATGTAAAAAAAAGCAAGAAAATGCAGATTAATATTTAAAATAATAACCGTGCATTAAAATGAAACTACACAACTTATGAATTATTGCAATGATCTTTAATAAATATAATGGGACTATGATCAACTAGCAGTGAAGAGTAACAAGGACTTACTAGTTTCAATAAAGAGCACAACATATAAATACATTTAAATTAATCCAGGCCACTAAAATAGTCCATAAACAAACAGATAGCATTCCCTTCACATGAACAAAGATCGGACAATTAAAAAACTATATGGCAAGCAATACTGATGTATCACTTGCCTACATTAATTAGGCACAAAAAAACATTCAATTTCCTCAAAGGAAAAAGAAGTGTCTTGAGACGATGAAACTCAACTACTATATTCTTAACAATTCTAAAAATGACAAACTAGATTTTTTAGCTAATTAATTAGTCAAACAAGTGATTTGGCTGAAAAATAAATGCTAAGGGAGAAGATGGGATCTCTAATAAGGAAGAAGACACACAACAACTTATGGAATTTAAAACCCAAATCAGAACATCTTCACACAACCCACAAATTTGAACTTAAACAGCCTCCTTTTACTCGAAATAAACACATTAAAGTTAATGTCACATCTAACCTTAAAAAAATATTATTGCGATAAGGCATCCAAGTTGATTACTTTAGCAGGAGAGGTCAATTTATAAGGCGAGGAGTGAAACAAGACTTAATCTTTTCTATTACAGTAACGTCCAATGCAAATTAATAGTACCAAACAACTTATCAAAAATCTACAATATGTTCACGAATGTAGCATTTAGAAACAGCCACATTATCAAACCAAACAATCTTAACACATAGGACTCTATGCATATTCGGAAGTAGGTGAATGATAGGAATATGAGCTAAGTTAAAGCAAGGTTATGGAGAGCTACAAGCATAACATCGGTAGCTGGGATACAAGATAAACACAGTCAGCCTTGAAATCATCTAAGAACATAAATAACTCTTACAAGATTAAGCTAGCCATGGCGAGAAGCTACTGCAACATCGAAACGACAAAGAAGACAACCAAAATATACCAACAAATAGTGAAGAAATGGAATGATATCCAGCATGCTCGAAGTCAAAACCAAATGTATAGTATATTATTTTGAGCGAAAATTAAAAGAAGATTCGGTTAGCTTTCGACTTATAATCCGGCCAATGAACCTAACTACCAACATATAAACCCAAATAAACCTTATCAGCATGTTAACTCATGCTTATGATTCAAAAATTCACAGTAAAAATGAGGCCGATGCAGAGGACTAAAAAGAAGAAACTAATTGTTATTCATAGCAAAACCTTTACCGAATATCGAATACATAACAAACCTTATTGAAGCGGGAATAAAAGGGGGCGAGATTACCTTTCTTGGAGCAGCGAGCTGGGACGAACGAGCATAGAAGAGAGCGACTTCTCACACGATTTTAGTCTAGGGCAGCAAACCAAGAAATTCAAACCAACTTCGAACAAAAGACCTTCCCGGAACTTTAGACGTCTGAAATTTCCCAAGTGTAAAATTTATCGTTCAAAGAAATCTCAAGCTCCAAAATATATTTTTTCACTGAGCATAGGGGGGTTATTTATAGGGGAAATCAGGGCGTTTAGGGAGGGAAATCTAATAGAAAATTTGAAATTCGAATTCAAAATCAGTGGAAGGATTTGAGACTCCCTGAAAAATAGGGGAAAAGGGGACAACGATGTGATCATTTAGGAGCTTAGGGTATGGGTTTCACAGGGCTGATTTCCTGTTCTGAAGAAGAATATAAAGGTCGGTCAACTACTATTTGTTGGGTTTCACAAGAAAAGAAAAAGGAAACGTGTAGGGGTGGGGTCGAGTTTGGTACTGCTCGCGATTTTTTGGGTTTGCAGCGCGATATGCTGGCTGGATTTCGATTGTCACGTGAAGAAGAAGAAGATGAGTATGGGGGTGTTAGGGTCGGGTCGCGTACTGCTGGAGAAGAAGACGCAGAGGGGTCGATTTTGGGTTATTGTACGCGTATGTTGTATGTCTGTGTTGATGGTTGTAATATGTTTGGGCCTGGGTTAATGGAGGCTGCTAATTCGGAGGAAAACAGGGAAATTGGGCTTCTGGAAAGGGCTGTAAAAGGCCCAAAATTGGCCTGGAAAAGAGTTTAAAAAGTGGAGTGAAATGGCTAGACTTGAATTTAAGACTTGTCCAACTGAATTTCACTTATAGCCAATCAAAATTAAGAACTTAGCCGAATTGATGAAATTAGTAAATTCGACTAATAATTAAATAGGACGAATTTAATATAATTAATTAATGAGCTCCTTAATCTTAACGAAATAAAATAATTAACTCAAATATGAACTAAATAATTTAAGATATAAACTATTATACAACTAAACTAATTAACTAAATATTTAATTAAAACAAAATCTTTTTGAGACGGTTTTCGAATATTCATAAAATATACTAATTATATACATAATTATGTGAAACATATATATTATCTAAGAATTATAAAAGTGACAAGACTATTTAAAATAACTTGCGAACTATATTATTAAAATTTTTTTTGATAAATTTCTAAAACTAATTATTTTAAATCGCTTGAAATTGAAGAAGCTCAATCATTAATTTATATTGTGGTGGTCCAAAATTGGGTGTCAACAACTACGAATTTGTGGTTATATCTTTTGGGTTAACAAATGCCCCGGCGGCATTCATGGACCTAATGAATAGGGTGTTTGGGCAATATATTGATTCATTTGTTATAGTTTTTATTGACAATATTTTGATCTATTCAAAGAGTGATGATGATCATATGAAACATTTGAGGATTGTATCGCACATCCTTAAGGACCACTAATCGTATGCAAAGTTTAGTAAATGTGAGTTTTGGCTAAGATCAATTGCTTTCCTTGGTAACATTGTGTCAGGTATGGGTATTGAGGTAGATCCGAAGAAGATGGATGCGGTCAAGAGTTGGCCTAGGCCTCTAACTCCTACCGATGTTAGAAGCTTTTTGGGTTTAGCCAACTATTATAGGATGTTTGTTGAGGGTTTTTCCTCCATCGCCTCTCAATTAACGACTTTAACCCAAAAGAAAGCTAAGTTCGTGTGGTTGGACGCTTCTGAGAAGAGCTTCAGAGAATTAAAGGATAGACTCACTTCCGCTCTAGTGTTGACCTTACCGGAGGGTACCGATGGGTTTGTAGTGTATTCTGATGCTTCTCGAGTGGGTTTGGGATGTGTCCTTATGCAACGAGGTAAAGTTATTGCCTATGCTTCAAGGCAACTCAAGGTTCATGAAAAGAATTATCCGACTCATGACCTCGAATTAGAGGAGGTGGTGTTTGACTTGAAAATATGGAGGCATTACCTATATGGGGTCCATGTAGATGTCTTTACCGATCACAAGAGTCTTCAATATGTGTTTATCAAAAAATACTTGAATATTCAACAAAGAAGGTGGTTAGAGCTTTTGAAGGATTATGACATGGGTGTGCCCCAGCAAAGCTAATGTAGTTACAGATGCCCTAAGTAGAAAGTCCATGGGTAGTTTGGCCCATGTAGAAGATAAGAAGAAGGAATTGGTTCGTGATGTGCATAGGTTGGCCTAGTTAGGTGTCCAACTAGTGGATTCCACCAAGGGTGGATTCATAGTCCATCATAGTTCTGAATCGTCCATTGTGGTTGATGTGAAGTCTAAACAACACCTTGACCCTATATTGATGAAGTTGAAAGAATTGGTTCTCAACAAGTCCGTTGAGGCCTTCTCCCAAGGGGGATGTGGTGCTTAGATACCAAGGTAGATTATGTGTTCTGGATGTTGATGGCTTAAGAGTGCAAATTTCATAAGAGGCTAATGGTTTGCGGTATTCTATTCATCCGAGAGCCACCAAGATGTACCATGACTTACGGGAAGTCTATAGGTGGAATGGCATGAAACACGATATAGCGGATTTTGTGGCCCAATGTCTGAATTGTCAACACGTTAAGGTCGAACATCAAAAAACTGGGAGGTTTGTCCCAATATATAGATATTCCCTCTTGGAACTGGGAGGATGTGAATATGGACTTTGTTGTGGGTTTGCCTCGTACTCGAATGCAACATGTTTCTATTTGGGTCATTGTTGATAGAATGACTAAATCAGCCCACTTTATTCCGGTCAAGATTTCATTTTCGGTGGAAGACTATACCAAGTTGTACATTAATGAGATAGTGAAGTTTTATGGGGTTCCATTATCTATCATATAGGATCGGGGTGCCCAATTTACTTTACACTTTTGGAAGGCATTCCAAAAGGGGCTTGGTACCAATGTTAAACTTAATACCGCTTTTCACCCTCAAATGGATGATCAAGCAGAAAAGACCATTCAAACCTTAGAGGACATATTGAGAGCGTGTGTGATTGATTTCAAGGGTAGTTGGGATGACCATCTCCCATTGATTGAGTTTGCCTACAACAATACTTACCACTCTAGCATTGCCATGGCTCTGTTTGTAGCACTTTTTGAGAGGAATTGTAGGTCTCTGGTTGGGTGGTTTGAGGTAGGTGAATTTTCTCTAATTGGTCCCGAACTAGTTTATGAGGTCATTGAAAAAGTTTGACTTATTAGAGATAGGTTGAAGACGGCCCATTGTCGGCAAAAGTCTTATGCCGAGAATAGAGGGAGGGATCTAGAGTTTGAAATTGATGATTGGGTCTACTTGAAAATCTCACCTATGAAGGGTGTGATGAGGTCTGGTAAAAAGGGGAAACTTAGTCCCCGGTATGTGGGCCCATATCAAGTCTTAATACGTGTTGGGAAAGTTGAGTATGAATTAGACTTGCCAAAAGAGTTGGCCCCGATTCACCCGGTGTTTCATGTTTCCATGCTCAAGAAGTGCATTGGTGATCCAGTATCCATCCTTCCTTTAGAGGGTTTAAGAGTTGATGAGAACCTTTCTTATGAAGAAGTCCCGGTTGGGATTTTGGACCGGCAAGTAAAGAGGTTGAGAAATAAGGAAGTAGCCTTTGTTAAGGTTTTATGGAGGAATCACTTAGTTGAGGGTGCTACATGGGAGGCCGAGGCTGATATGAAGTCCCGTTACCCTAATCTTTTTCTTTCTACTCCTATCCAACTTGAGATGAGTAATTCCTCTTGAGTTTTTAAGTGTTTTGGGAGTCATGTGTATTGTATGAGTCTTACATGATTTTCTTATGTTGTGCATGTCCTTGGGAGAATTCATGTCTAGCGTATGTTGAGTTTTCATGATTTATATATTACTAATGTTGATTTCCGCTTTAGTATGATGATTGCATTTTAACTTTATGAGGTGAATTGATGGACATGCTTAGTTATGTTTTGATGAATGGGTTATTGGCTCCATATTGATGTATTGAGCTTGCTTGAGTTGGAGAAGGTAGTTACTCCCATGTTTATGTGAATTGATAAATTTCGTGCATATTGGATTGGTAGATGTAGTTCCTACCTCCTTGAGTTGCATTGACCTTGTCTTGTAAAATGCAGTTGAAGTTTCTTCCTTTTGAATAGTGCATAAGATGAATAGTGCATTTGTAAGTTTTGCACACTTTTGATGTTTCATGCATAATGGCCTGTTAGTCTAGAGTTTCTATCTTAGTTTGGTGTGTAGATCATCATTCGGGGAAGAATGTTCCCAAGGGGGGAGGAAATAATGTAACACCCCGGAAATCTAATGACCTAAGCTAGAGCCTATCATGTAGTCTAGTGTCCTAAAAAGGGTTAATGTCAAGATAATAGTTGTAAAATAACTTCCCTAATTTAGTACTAAAGTCATAGTGCCTAAACGTCAAGTCATGCCCACCCCAAGGAAACCCCAAGGGTCCTTGAGGAAGACCAAGGGGCTGTCCAAAAAGCAGTTAAAAATAGCATGAACCACGATTGAGCACCCACGACCCACAGATGGACCCACGCTCCGTGGTTGGGCAGTCGTGGGTCAAGGCTTAGTCTCCCCAATCTTTCCCCCATTTTTATATTCTTTGAACCAAACGACGCCCTAGCAGGACGGTCCATGGACCCATCCACGGTCTGTGGATCACACCTGTAGGTGTTGTCTTGGTTCGGCCTTAGTGGAGGTGTTTTGGTAAATTTCTTTAAGGGCTAGTTAAATTAAGAGACGGTTATATTGGGTTAGATTAAGTATTTTATGACTATTAAAAACATAAAACACTATTTTACAATTCATTATTGCAGATAACTCAATTAGAAACTATTCCCTCTCTCTCAAATATTTCTCTCTCTAAGAAGAAGACCTCCATTGAAGAACAAGGTCAAGGTCAAGCTAGGGGTTAAAGAACCAACCTTTCTTCCTAAATTTTGTATGGAAATCTCCCTAAGGTATGGATGCTTTTCATTCTTGGGTAGCTATCCCAGTGAAGTCCCTTCAAAGTATGTTTTTAAGACTTCCAAAAACTAGGGTTTTCATCTAGATATGGTTCTTCTTCTAAAAAAATTTCAATTGTTTAATTATGGTTTATTATGATTAATAATGATGATTTATTGTTGGATTAGTGAAGTGTTGTTGGATTTTGATGAAAATCTTCCTTGGACCCATGATTTCCCTTTTTTTCTTAATTATGAACTAAGGTGTGACTTGATTGATCATGTAAGATTGATAATTGATTATGTTTATGTTTATTAAGTACAATCATGTAATTCCCTTATCTAGTGTTGTAATTTTAGAAGTTAGGGTCGATCTTGATTCCTAGCCTTGAAGGGCAATAACTAGGGTTTGTGTATGTTGATCAAGATTTCATATGAACTCATGATTCACTTAGTTAGTGGTGATCTAATGGCTATTGTGTAATTGTGATATTGATGCAAGATCCTTCTTCCCTATACCCTTTACACTAGATTATGTATTGAAGTTTGTATGTATGGTTATGATAAGCTTGTTTTGTTGATTGAAAGGCCATTCTCATGAACACACTATGAATAAAATGTGAAAGGTTTACTCACATGTGGACGATTCTAAGGTTGAAAGGATATTCTCACCAAATGAGTCTTTGAGCTATTATGATGTATATTGGTTTGAATGCCTAGTGCATTCTCTTATGAACATGAACCTAAGAAAACACTTAAAATGACTTTTAAAGGGAATTATGCTTAGCACCGAGCGGATATGAACAATGAGATAGGAAGCTTTTACATTTAGCGAGTCCGGCTTCCCACTATAGGTTATCTCGTCAGATGGAAACCTTTTAGGATAGTATTCCGGGTTTCTAGTAGCTACCTCCTTATCCCATAATTATGTGCGCATATAGGTCTTTAGCTAGTGGATCCACCGAAAAGCTATTACGAAAGTTCTACCTTAGGCAAGTAGGATACCTCTTTCCGGTGTGGGGGTAGAACAACGGATTCCATGTAGCTCACATGGTCTATGTCGGTTAATGCTATTTTGCCTATATGATATGAATATGAACTATGATAAGAACATAGACTTTAATTATGACTTCTTAGGGGGTACTACTTAGCATGAGTGTGGGTTTGGGAATTCACTTATGTATTGCACAAGTAGGCTTTAAGAGGGGTCATGGTGAGTTTCTCTTATGTTATGAAGCCTTACGAATTATGTATGAAAGGTATGAATGACTTTTAAGGTTTACTTCACTTGTTACAAGTTATGAATATGATTGGCTCTTTACTTATGTATGTTGGATATGAATAAGGTAAAGTAAGATATGTATGTTGGGTTGACCTAAATGTAGTACTTAGCATTTGGTACGGTTATTGGGTCTTACCTTTGCATTGCACTAGTATTGCTTTGGGATGCTTGTATGTGGTTTGACTTATGTTCCTTCCTAAATGTGCATTATGGTTTTTAAACTTGACAAATGCATGTTTTCAATTAAATGTCCCTTTTATGCATGTTTTAAGGATTTTGTGCATGGCTTCCATACGTAGTACATTATTTGTGCTAACCCATATTTTCTAAATTCAATGAGTGTAGGTTCCGGCCGTTAAGAAGTATTAGTTTCTTCAAGTGAAGCTTGGGTTGATTATTCTCAAGGCTTTGTGAGTCCTCAAGTTCGAGGACCAGTAGGTATCATTTCTTAGCTCTTATGTACTTTCCACTTTTGGGAGTTTATTGATGTAAAAGGGCTTTTGACCCTAATTGTACTCTTTATGTACTAGATGGTGATTGAGATAAGTCTAGATTCTTATTTTTGTCTATGAAGAAGAAGTTGACTTCAATTGTAAATGTTTTTAATTTTCCGCATTATTCTATATCTTTATGTTATGATTATGCAAAGGGCTTGTATGCGACCCCTTCGGGGTCAAGTACATCATGTTGTTTCTAGGGGGTAACTCTGGGTCGTGACAGGATCTTAGATTAATGACTTAATGAATTCGTTTAGGGGTGTATTAGGCCTGTATAGGATGTAAATTAACTAACTAACAGACCTCCCTTACCCCCAATTAATTAACTAATCAATTCCCAAATACTTAACTTAAAACTAAAAATCTGAAAATTTGCCAGGACCTACGGATCCCCACCTACGGACCGTAGGTGGGTTGACGGCTCGTGCAGTTGCTTTGTAGATGGCACCTGAGGCTCAACATTTGCAGACCAATGCAGGCTTTGACCCACGACCCCCACCTATGGGGCGTGGCTCCACCTATTGGCCATAGGTGGCCAGGCGTAGGTCACTAAAATCTGCAGATTTAGGGACTGTTTTGGGGTCTCCTCAAGGACCCTTCTAGTTTGTCTTTGGGGAGTCGTACCCGGACGTTTAATCCCTAAAACCCCTATTCTAAGTACGGGAATCATTTTTATGAGTTTAACCCTCATACGGAACTCCAAAACTCCCATACAAGGCTCTAGAACTCACTAGTTCAACTTGCTAGTTTCCGGGGTGTTACAAGTTTTGATGTTCTTCCGATTGTTTTCTTAGATATTTTTTTTGTCTCTACTCTTGTTGGTGATTCTATGGTGGCTAAGAGAGTCTATAGAAAGTGTCCCATTTTCTTATACCATAGAGTTACTCTTGTTGACTTGGTAGATCTTTATATGCTAGATTTTGATGTTAACCTTGGTATGGATTGGTTGCATTCATGTTATGCTTCTATTGATTGTAGAACCCGTGTAGTCAAGTTTCAGTTCCCGAATGAGCTTCTCCTAGAGTGGAAAGGGGAAAATTCTATGCCCAAGGGTCAGTTTGTATCTTGTATTAAAGCTAGAAAAATGATTTCTAAGGGTTGCATTTACCATCTAGTTAAGGTGAGGGATGTGGATTCCGAAACCCCTACTCTGGAGTTGTTCCTTGTTGTTAATGAGTTTCTAGAAGTGTTCCAAGATTATTTACCCGGTATTCCTCTCAAAAGGAAAATAGACTTTGGTATTGACCTTCTCCTTGATACACAACCTATTTCTATTTCTCCTTACTGTATGGCTCCGGTAGAACTAAAGGAGTTGAAAGAACAATTGAAAGATTTGTTTAATAAGGGTTTCATCCAACCGAGTATCTCTGCATGGGGTGCTCTTGTTTTGTTTGTTAGAAAGAAAGATGGTTCTCTTTGTATGTATATTGACCATCGCCAGTTGAACAAGGTGACTACTAAGAATAAGTATCCTCTTCCAAGGATTGATGATCTATTTGACAAACTTCAATGAGCGAGTTATTTCTCTAAGATTGACCTTCGGTCGGGTTATCACCAACTATGGGTGAAGGAAGATGATATTCTAAAGATGGCTTTCCAAATTCGATATGGTCATTATGAGTTTTTGGTATTGTTGTTTGGGTTGACTAATGTTCTAATGACATTTATGGATTTGATGAATAGGGTGTTTAGACAATACCTCGACATGTTTGTGATTGTGTTCATTGATGATATATTGATCTATTCGAGAAATGGGAATGACCATATTGATCATTTGAGGATCGTGTTGCAAATTCTTAAGGACCAACAACTCCCTGCAAAGTTCAGTAAATGCGAGTTTTGGCTAAGTTCTGTAGCTTTTCTCGGTCATATTGTTTCAAGTAAGAGCATTGAGGTAGATCCTAAAGAAGACGGATGCGGTCAAGAGTTGGCCTAGAACTTTATCCCCTTCGGATATTAGATGTTTCTTGGGTTTAGCCAATTAGTACAGAAGGTTGTTCAGGGGTTTTCTTTGATTGCCTCTCCTTTGGCGGCTTTGACTCAAAAGAAAGATAAGTTCATATGGTCCAAAATGTGTGAGAAGAGTTTCCAAGAGTTGAAGGATATACTTTCTTCATCTTCAATGTTTACTTTACCGGAAGGGACTGGTGGTTTTGTTGTTTATTGTGATGCCTCAAGAATATGGCTAGAGTGTGTGCTTATGCAAAATGGGAAAGTTATTGCATATGCCTCAAGGCAACATAAGATTCATTAGAAGAATTATCCTACACATGACTGATTATTGCTCAACTACACGTCATGCGATACTAGGAGTAGACAGTCGTAAACTAGTATAAAACCCAATAAGTGAGTTGGGGTCGAACCCACAAGGAGCGGTACAAGTTTGAATTCAATTATGAAGTTGTAAATGTGATTAAATCGGTTGTAGGAATGACAATTGTCGAAAAAACTTAAATAAATTAATAGGATGACATAAATGTCAAATGGGGAAATGGTTGTCAATTAGCAACTGAAGAAATAACGAACAACAACGGAAATCAAATGATTAAGAGATACTCAGGGGCATGACCAACTAACTATCAATTTCGCTAAATGGGTGCTCGGTAATTACTTAAGGTTTTTAAATCATAGTGGGTAGGCTGGACCCTAGATGTAGTAGCTTTCTCTCGAACAACTATTACTATTCAGGTGAGTTCTCTCAAACCACCACAAGCTTAAGACTATAAACAGCCCAAAACCTTGCTCTATCTACTCTCTTGAGCTAGATAGGTAACATTAATCTTAGAATTCACTCTCTCGAGTTGAACCCACAACAACCCAATTACTACAAACGCTAATTTATAACCTTGGTTTCACACCTCTTTCTAAAGCAAGCATAAAACACTAAGTAAAATTAAAATAAACATTCCAATTCATCAATTTAACTGTAACAAACCGGAAAAATTAGTAAGACCAAGCTAGAGTCTAATGGAAACTAATAGGTGAAACTAGAGCCTAATGTGGGAGCTTTTGAGTTTGGTGTTCGGTTTTAGGTTGTATATTGACTTCCCGTGCTTAGAATGAGGGTTTTAATTGTTGAACTTCAAGGCACGTCTTACACCCCATACCCTTATAGGCTAACCTAGGTCTTGGTATATAGGGTTGAAAAACCTAGGAACCGGGCAACGGCCTAAACTATAAAGGAAGGGTGAAGGAGAACTTGATTCCCTTTGGATAGGTTGGCGATTGGCAGTATGGTCGCCCAAGCCACTTGGCGATGGCCAAAGTGTACTTGAGTCACCCAATGGGTTGTCCCTCCTAGCCTAGGTACTGGACCAAAGGGAGAACTAAGCCTTAGCTCGCCAACCATCTTGGCGAGTCACCCATTGGTCCCTCAAGATCGCCTAGTGAGCTGCCCATTTTTGGAGCACACTGGAAATTTGGGTGAGCCAAGTGTTCACTTGCCGAGTCGCCTAGTGCCCTTGGCAAGCCAAGAGGGTCCGTTGGGTGAGCAACGTCGTGAAAGGGGTTAAGGGGTGGAAATCTAGGCTATTGGTTAAGAGACAAGGGCATCACAACGGTTCGTGAAGCCCCACCCGAACCGTGAAGTCGTCCGTGAAAGGTTTTCATTTGACTTAGAGTGTAGGGTCAACTTAAAATGACGATATATCCTAGCTTAAAACGAATTAGGTGGGCCATTACCTATACAATTAAAGGTCTCTGAGTTCTCTTTCCAACACCACTGAGTTTTCCTAATTCTGATCTCGGGGAAAAAAGTTATGCACGAAATAGTGAAGTACTGTCAGGCTGGAAAAATGGGCGAGCCAAGAGCCATTAGGCGAGTCGCCTAGTGCCCTTGGCGATCCATGAGGTTCAAAGGGCGAGGTAACTCGGGTTTAGTGCAAAATTTTAAATTTAAACTTTGTGGGTCTTTAGTTCCTTTCCTAGCAACTAAAAAACCTTTTTAGACTTCAATTCCTTCAATTAAGTCACTTCTAAGGGAATTAAAAGAAGTCCCATCTCCTCCCAAAATCTTCTCTCTAGAACCCCCATTGAAGAACCAAGATGGAAACCAAGTTGGAGCTTGAAGAAGGAGCTTTTCAATACTAATTTGGAAGGATTCTACGTCTAAGGTATGTGAGTTCTTCATTCTTGGTTAGCTATCACCAAGAAGCCCCTTCAACTATGTTTTCAAATTCCCCAAATCTAGGGTTTTCAAATCTAGTCATGGGTCTTCTTCCAAAACGAATTCAATTGCTCAATTAATGTTTATTATGATTGATTTTGATTATTTATGATTGGATTAATGGAGTATTGATGGATTTTTGATGAAAATCTCCCTTGGACCCATGACTTCCCCTTCTTCCTAAATTGTGAACTAAGGTGTGACTTGATTGATTATGGAAACTTAATAATCAATTGTGTTTAGGTTTATTATGTTGTTGAATCATGATGTATCTCTAACATGGTAATTCTAGTAAGTTATGGTTGACCTTGATTCTTAGCCTTGAAGGGCAACTTGCCACGGTTGTATATATTGAAGAAGGTTGTATATGAACTTGTTGATCCACTTGAAAGGTGGAGGTGTTTGCTTATGATTTAATTGCATGATCTAAGTCTAATTTTACATATATTCTTGATTAACCTAAGATTTGTAAGTTGAATTGATATAGTCTAGGGTTGTGCCATGAAAGAGGCTAATTGAGGGTTTAAAGGTCATCCTCCAATAATGATGAAGTTCTCAATGGAATACCTCAGACTAGATCACCTAGAATCGAATTGGTTTAGGGTAATACTCATAAACATGAATTGAATTAATCATGATATCATATGCATGTTTGTGAATACTTGAAGTATAAAGTGCCAATCATGATGTGATTAATGTATTGATGAGCTGTTGGATCATGGTATTCCCTTATCTATTGTGTTATTGCTATATGTTTGGGATGAGTTGGCCCATAGCCCTTGAAGGAAATATTGTGAAGGTTTGTGCATGTTGGTAAGATTGTGTGTGAACTCATGATTTACTTAGAAGTTGAAAGTCCTATGACCATTGAGTATATTGTGGTATTGTTGACAGGTTGTTCTTCTCTTACCCTTACACTTAATTGTGAATGAAGTGTCCATGATTATAATGTTGTTGATTCTGTCATTGCAAGGACAATTACACATACACACTCTATGCATAAACATGATCATGATGTATCAATTGCGTTATTTAAAAGTATAGTTCTCTGTAAAACCCCTCAAAATGAAATAGGATAATTAGAGCTTCACATGCGTGCTAGTAGTTGATAAACTTGTATAAATGTTTGAAAATGCGTTTATAGGTCAGTTTAGTTGAGTTTGAAGTCAAACGTCAAAGAGACGTTCAAGACGTTCGAAAACTAGTCGTTTGCGTGCTAGTGTGTTCTAGTGTGTCTTGCATGTTTTTATGTGTCGTATGAAGTCTAAAATCAGTGGTGGTGACCCTACTATCCTAATAGGCATTTTTAGGGCCCTAATGTCCAGGCACGACTCCCCAAGGACCACCATTGACGGCCACCATTGTCATAAAAGGCTACCTAGGTAGTGTGTTTGGCAGTCCTATTTGACACCCAGGGTGACGCCTCGTCAGGCCATTGACCCCCCGTCAAAAGGGGGCGTAGCTCCACACTTATTTGTGGGAAGCTTAACCCCCAAATGTTGAGCCTCTGTCCCAAACGATGACCTACCAAGACGGACTGTCAATGCGTTGACGGTTCATCAATGCATTGACGGTTCATCAATGCATTGACGGTCCGTCAATGGTGGCCGTCGTTTGGTGCCCTGTTTCACTGCCATGTTTCGACCAAGTGAGGGGTGAATTGGTATTTTAAGTTGGTTAAAAATTCTTTAACCTAGAATTAGACCTCATTATCCAAATTGAACCTTCCCTCTCAAATATATTCTCTTTCTAGAACTCCATGGAAAACATTGATGAAACTTCAAGCTAGGGGATGGGTTCTTACTGATTTCTCCTTCAATTTCCTAAGGAAATAAATCACAAAGGTATGGGGATTTCATCTTTGATTTTCCTTTCAATCAAAGAGCCAAATCAAAGTGATTTCAATGTTTTTCAAAAACACTAAGAATCCCAATTTCGATTCTAAGCTTGGGTTCTTGCATGAAAGTATTTCAAATGATGATTTATGTTAATATTGATGGTTTTAAGATAAAAAAAACTCCAATGAACCCTTGCATATCTTGAAATCCTAATTTTTGGGTCTAAAGTGGGTCTATTGATTATGAGCTAATAATGTTATATTAATGTGTAGATTGTTATGGGCTATTGATTTATGTATTGTTCTATATTGAATTATGAGGAATTGATGGTCAATTGTGTTATATGGGATGTTGGCCTTGAATGGGCAATTGTGACCCAAAGTTTATGATGATGATGATGATGAAGTTGTGAATAGATTTGTGATTCTAGTATTATCTATATATATGTTGTAGATGTTAGAACTGTGAGGTTTGGTCGCTTTGAAAGTGGGGAGGTGTTTACTTTATAAGCATGTTGATCATGGCCTTGTAGGCAAAGTTGGATGATTGTTGTGTTGAGTAATATTGATTATGTGAAGGTAGTGTGAGATGATGTGAATTGTGTATGGTCCAAGAGCATGAAAGGTGACCTTGTGTAGAGACTTTATGGTTAGGATTGGTTGATGTCTTCTTTGAATGACTTATAATGAAGATGAGGTTAGGATAGACTATGTTTACCTACTCTCACACCTAGTGAAGATTGAATGAAAGAATGTGAGAATGAATGAAAAGAATGGGAGTTAATGCTAATGAATGAAAGTTGGGTCTATTGTAAGGATAGTCTCATAAAGTACTCCCTTAAATGAATGGGGTTCCTAGATGAAATGTTTTCTCATCTTTGAATCCAAGAGCTTCCTAAATGAATGTTGGGCTAGGATGGGTACTCCTTCGTGAGTTGAGATGAGAGTACTTGGTAGCAATCCTTATCCCTAAATGAATGAATGTTGGGCTAGGATGGGTACTCCTTCGTGAGTTGAGATGAGAGTACTTGGTAGCAATCCTTATCCCTAAATGAATGAATGAAAGGAATGTCCTACTCCATGGGGGAGTAATGTCTAGCACCGAGAGGATATGAAGATGGATGGATACTCCTTCGTTTGTTGAGATGTGAGTATTTAGTAGCAACCCTTAAGATGGGTGCCCCTTCGTTAGTTGAGATGTGGGTACTTAGAAGAAATTCTTATATCCCTTAACTATGTGCCCACATAGGACTAGCTAGTGGTCTCTACCACGTAAAGGCTAAAAGAATGACCCTACCTTAGGCAAGTGGGGATCCCTCATCCGGTAAGTGATACTATTGGGGTTCCATGTCAAGCTCCATGGTCTATGTCGGTTAAGGCTCTCCCCCACATTAATGAATGAATGAACTAGGGTCTCTCAAGGGTGTACTACTTAGGATAGGTGGTGGAATGGGATATCATGTAGACATTGCACAAGTAGACATTTAAGGGAGATCTTGGTGTGTCTTAGTAATGATAATGATGAATGAGTCTTATTGGGCTAATTAATGAAAGTGTTGGTTTTTGAGCATACTAATGTGAAATTGAGTCATAATGAATTGAATGTGAGTGCTTATGTTGAATTAAAGGTATGTGATGATCTTATGTCATTATTGAATGAAGTTGTCTAAATGCATTAAGATGAATGAATGATTTATGTTGAGATGTGGATGAAGCTTGTCTTGTGTAGTCTTAAGGATCACTTGGGTGCGTTATTTTAACGACCCTCAAAATGAAGTAGGATAAAGTAGATCCTCACATGGGTTTATGGATTAATAACTTGCTAAACTAATGAAGAATAGCCTTTTTAGTCAGTTTTAAAGAGTTTGGAAGTCAAACGTCAAGGGACGACCAAGACGTTCGAAAACTAGTCTTTTACGTGTTGGTGCGTTCTAGTATATTGTTCATGTTTTTATGTGTTGTTTGGAGTCTAAAATTCAGTGGAGGTGAGCCTAGTGTCTTAATAAATGTTTTTGGGGTCAAAATGTTCGAGTAAGACTACCAAGGACCACCCTAAGGGTCCCCGAGGAGGACCCCAACCCTTGGTCAAGCAAGCTGCCAAGGCAGATTGAAGTTGTTCATGGAAGGAGTGGCTCTGCGTCGCAGACCTGCTCCACCAAGGGCCAAAAGTTTGGTCCGCGTCGTGGACATGTCGCGGACTCTATTGCATCAAACTTTAATGTCCAGAAACTTGTGGGAATACCTTTGCGTCGCGGACTGGTTTCCCGACAAAATCTGCGAAGTTAAAACTCAAGTTTGACTTGTTTAAAAGGTCCAACTAAGTGAGGGGTACATTGCGTACTTTGGGGAATTATTATAAACGGTTATTGTACCTATTTTAGGGTATTTTAAGATGGTTAAAATCCCTAAGCCTAGAATTAGACCCCATTCTTCAAATTGACACTTCCTTCTCAAAAAGAGATTCTCTCAAAAACCCCATGGAAGACCTTGATGAAGCTCAAGATAGGAGATGAGTTTTCAACTGATTTATTCTTCAATTTCATGGGTGTTCAATAATTAAGGTATGGTAACTCTTGACTCTTGAATAACCTCTCATTTAAGAAGTTCTATCAATGAGTTTCAAAAGTGATTCAAAGATCAAAACTCCCAATTTTCAATCTAAACATGGGTCCCTTCTCAAATGATTTTATAAATAATTCTATTGATGAATTAATGTGGAATTAAGGTTTTTAAGATAATTTTCAAAGGAATTCTTGAAGAACCCATGATCCCCAAATTCTCTCAAAATTGGCCTATGATGTGGGTCTTTGTGAATATGATCTCTATTGGTGAAATTATGTTGATATTAGATTGTATTAATATTTCCTATGATTATCTATACTTATTCATGTTGAATTGTTGGTATATTGATGAGTTGAGGATTATGGCCTTATGGGCAAACTTATGGGTTGATCCCTTGGTTTATAGAATTGTGCTTAGATTATGTTTATGTATTTGAATTACATTGTTTATTCCTATTGCCATCTATGTCAATTGATTATTAATTGTTGAAGATTGATCCATGGTGATCATGGCTTGGAGAATTGGTAAGTTGACCTAACTTCTACTGTATAGTATGAGCATTGATGTTGTATGGTTTGGTCCACTTATGGTGGCGGTGTTTACTTCTTGTCTATCTATGAAAGTTGAGATCATGGCCTTGAAGGCAATAGATGTGAAGTGAATTGATGATTATGATGCATATGTTTATGAAGTTGTGCTATGAAGGTTATGTATGGAATTCTCAATGCTAGCATGATATATAAAGTGTGTTGATGATGAGGAGTATAATGTGAATAATAATGTTAGGGATACGGTGTGGTCTACATGATTGATTATGTTAAGTACTATTGTGAAATGACCCATACCTATATGACCCCTATATGAATGTGTGATCATATACATGTTAGGAGTACCTATTCAATTTTGAATGTGTCCTTGTCTCCTATTATGAAGTGTGAGTGTGTGGTCTAGAATCCCTAAAGGCTTTATATGTGAATTGCCTATGAGTTGGGGACATTGTGAATGTGTTGTGATCCCTTGAAGGGAAGTGCACTCAATATCAATGTTCTTGCTATTATGTCACTATGACGACCAAAATGCACACACACACACTCTACATGTATAACTATGAATATGATGTGTTATGGTGTCTATTGAAAGGTTAACTCTTATATGCACCCTTACATATTATTATGCATGCAAAGTGTATGATTAGAAAGGTATGCATATGTGTTGTATAAAGGTGTTTATGTGAAAGGCTTTCTCACATATGTACACACACACATGAATGAATGAATAAGGTTTATGATAATCTAGTGAAAGTGAGTCTCTTGAAAGGTTTCCTCAATTTTACTCTAAACTAGACTATGTTATGAATATGGTATGATTATGTGAAAGGTCATTCTCACATAATGTAGGTTCTATGATGAAAGGTCATTCTCATCTTAGAAACCTTTGAGCTATATGATATGAGGGATTAAGTCCCTAAGGCCTATTTTATGAACTAATGTTAAATAAAGGCTTAATTATGTTTAAAAAGGGAGTTGGAGATTAGCACTGAGTGAAAATGAAAAATGAGAGTGGGGGCTTCACGTTTAGCAAGTCCGGCTTCCCACAAGAGAACCTTCACGTTTAGCAAGTTTGGATTCCCAACATAGATGTTTTATCATGAGATGGAAACCTCCACGCCTAGTAAGTCAAGGTTTCTAGTAGCAATATCCTTGTTCCATAACTACGTGCCCACATAGGTCTAGCTTAGTCGATCCACTAGATAGCTATTATGTATGTAGATCTTACCTTGGCAAGTAGTACCCTCTCTTTTCGGTGTGAGAGTAGAACACCGGATTCCATGTAGCTCACATGGTCTCTATCGGTTATGGAAATGTCTCCTAAAAGTTAAGAAATGAACTAAGATAAGATTATGAACTCTAGTCATGATTTCTTGAAGAGTTACTTAGTGTAGTTAGGACTATGGACCCTACTTATGCATTGCACAAGTGGACTCTAAGGGAGGTTATGATTAGGCTCTTTATGTAATGAAGACTATGGTCTATGTATGTTAATATGA
>JAJOOO010009992.1:0-23369 GCA_029582685.1 Solanum piurae
TAACCTTCATAATGCTAGAACTCCATAGGAACTCTCTCTTAAGCTTTCTCTCTGGTTTGGAACTGAAATGGAATGTTTTCATGGCTTAAAACGTTGAACAAACCGACATACCATATTTTTCACCCGACCCGGATCCGACCCGGATTCTGCCCCGGCAGTCCCTAGTAAAACCCTCATAACTTTTTACTCTGATGTCGGTTTGATACGGGGTTTTGTGCGTTGCAAACTAGACTCGTAGGGCTTCGATTTAATGGGTAATAGGACTTCTAACTCTTTATAGATTGGGAGAAAACATCCAATACATTTGACCCAAATTTCAGAGAAATCTTTAAAAAGGAACTTACGAAAACTTTCGCCAACTTTTATTTTGCCACTTGCTTAACTTCAAAACTTGAGATACAACTCTTGAACACTTAAAATATGACATACCACATCATTTTTAATTTATTACTCACCCTATTTGTCTTTCCACGAATGTACGAATTAATTTAGACGTTTAGAAAAGTCGGGGTGTTACAATAACAAACATATCAAAATAAGGTTTGAATACTCTATTCATAAGGTCCATGAACGCTGCAGGTGCATTAGTCAAACCGAATGACATAACCAGAAACTCATAATGACCATATCGGGTCCTGAATGCTGTCTTGGGAATATCACACTCCCTTACTTTCAATTGATGATATCCAGATCTGAGGTCTATCTTAAAAAACCAAGAAGCACCCTAAAGTTGATCGAAAAGATCATCAATTCTCGGAAGAGGATACTTGTACTTGATGGTAACCTTGTTTAATTGGCGGTAGTCTATACACATCCTAAGGGAACCATCTTTCTTTCTCACAAATAAGACCGGAGTGCCCCAAGGTGAGACACTTAGTCGAATAAACCCTTTCTCTAAAAGATCATTCAATTACTCTTTAAGCTCTTTCAACTCTGTTGGAGCCATTCTATATGGTGGAATAGAGATAGGACGAGTATTTGGAAGAACATCTAAATCGAAGTCTATCTCTCTCTCAAGAGGGACTCCGGGTAGATCATCAGGGAAGACTTCTGGAAACTCTTTTACTATAGGAACTGACTGAATATGAGGTATCTCAACACTAGAGTCATTAACTCGGACTAAGTGATAGGCACACCCCTTGGAAACTAACTTTCTTGCCTTAAGGTACGAAATAAAACGACCCTTAGGCACTGCTGACTTGCTTTTCCATTCTAAGACTGGCTCATTTGAAAACTGGAACTTGACAACTCGAGTTCTACAGTCAACTGAGGCATAACAGGCATGAAGCCAGTCCATACCAAGAATGACATCAAAATCTACCATGTCTAACTCAACTAAATCAGTTATGGTACTCTTGTGATTGATGGAAATGGGACAATCACGATAGACTCTCTCTGCTAGAATAGACTCACCAACAGGTGTAGAAACACTGAATGGTTCACTAAGTTGCTCAGGAATAACATCAAAATTCGTAGCAACATAAGGAGTTACAAAAGACAAACTCGCTCTTGGATCTAGCAAAACATAAATAGTAAAGTCAAAGACTTGGATCATACCAGTGACAACATCTGGAGAGTTCTCTTGATCTTGACGATTAATGATTGCATAAAGGCGGTTTGCTCCTCCGTCAGTACCAGAAGTAGCTCCTCTAGGTGCAACCTTGTCTGGTGGAGCAACTGAAGAAAACTGGGCCCTATTGCTCGGATTTCCACTAACTTGCCTGTTCTTAGGGCACTCTTTCATGAAGTGACTCTTTTGCCCACATTTGAAGCAACCTGTCTGTCCATCACGACACTTACCTTGGTGGGTTCTACCACACCTAGCACATGCAGGAGCCTAGTTACCCCCTTGTGCCACACTACCCTGAGACTGTGCAGGTCTAGCTCTAAAGTTCTGCGAATTCTGGCCATTATACTCACCTTTATTTTTGGGTGCAGGTGCACTAGCAGATGATGGAGCAGGTCTCTTTCCAGATTTTTATTCTTTTCAAAAATGACTATTTCCAATTATTATCTTCTTCCTAGTTATTTTGAATTGCGAGATGTTACACATAATGCACATGTAAATTAACAAAATGGAAGAATCATTACAAGAGAAGATTTACTACTTCAGGTAAATTCATTTTGCTTTCTTTTATAAATAAAAAATATGCAAGAGATAAAATAGGGAACTCATAGCAAAAGAAGGTTTTACTACCTTAGATAAATCGATTTTTTTGATTTGTTTGTATAAATGAATTCATTAGAATATACCTGTGTCGATTTGATCATTTTATACCAGCAAGAATTATTATAGACGAATCTAGCAAAACAAGAACGAAATTCTATTCAGGAATTCAACATACCGAAGATCTAAAGACATCAAAATATCCTCTAACATTCAATTTGTGAACCATGAAAATGATGCCCATCATGAGGTATTATTTCTCTCATTCTAATCTTTTTTATTTACAAATAATGAGTATAGAGAGTACTGAAATGATATGAAAAGGGAATATAAGTTTTTGATTCTCTTTTAAGACAGTAAAAAATATAGATAAAAGTAAGAAGATAGTAATAAATTGAGTAAAAAGTAAAAGGAAAGAAAAAATTTAAAAGAACTATCATAAAAAGAAAACATGGAAAAGTAGAAGAAGTTAAAAGAGTTACTTTTTATTTTTATCTGCATTCACTTCTCTCTCTCTCTACTTTTTTTATTTAACATTTGAAATATGAAATTATAAAAATATATCAATTAAACTTAATATATATAACTACTTAAAAAGTAAATAAGATTATAGTTTATAATTTTTTGAATTTTTTTAAACATAGTACATAAGTAAAAAAAAATATATGAAGTCAAGAATAGGAGAAAAAAAATCTAATTATAATATTTAGTCAAAAAGATATTTTTGGCAAATTTTATAGATCAAAAGGAAAAAAAAATAAGGAAAGAAGAATTTTTTTCTTGAATAATAATAAATTATGATAATAAGGATGAGAGATGGATGATATTATTTTTCTTTTAAAAACTTTAAAAAATAGAAGATAGAAAGAGGAATTTAAGAAAAAATAATAAATATTAGTAATATGAGGAGAGAGATAAATAAGGTATTTGTTTTTTTTTTAAAAAATTAAACTGATTTTATAGATCAAAAGAAGAATTTTTTTGTGAATAATAATAATAAATCATGACAATAAGGATATGTTTAAGGAGGAGAGATAATAAGATTTTTCATTTAAAAAATTTACTAAAAAAGGTAAAAAAAAAAAAAATTAAAAAAAAAATAAAAATTGTAGTAATGATAAAGAGGTATGAAAGGCAATAAATTGTAGTAATGATGAGAAGAGAGAAAAATAAGGTATATATATTTATCATAATATAAAGGTGAGTATCATAATTATGTTAAAAAATATTATATTAAATAAGACACTATTTTATAACTTTTTTGAGTTTATGATAATAAGGTGGAGAGATAATAAGATTTTTAATTTTTAAAAACTATAAAAATGGAAGGTTAAAAAATGAATTTAAGAAAAAATAATGAGTAAATTGTAGGTGTGATAAGGAGAGATGAAAGACAAGAAATTGTGGTAATAGTGAGAAGAGAGATAAATAAGGTAAATATATTTATCATAATAATAATATAAAGGTGAGTATCATAACTATGTCTTAAAAAAATATTAAATTAGATACTATTTTGTAGTAATGATAAGGAGAGATGAAAAACAATAAATTGTAGTAATAGAGAGAAGAGAGATAAATAAGGTAAATATATTTATCATAATAATAATATAAAGGTGAGTATCATAACTGTCTTAAATTTTTTTTAAATTAGACACTATTTTATAACTTCTTTTGAGTTTTTAAACATAAAATATAAATTAAAAAATATTTAAAATTTCAAGAAAAGGAGAAAAAGGAATAATAATAAATTAATAGTTATGATAATAAGAAGGAGAGATAAATAAGATTTAATTTAGAAAACCTTAGAAATAGAAGGTGGGAAGATACATTAATTTTTTTCTGTAGTAACAATGAGAAGAAATAAAAAAAAATATAACAGGTTGCAGTAATATCATGAAAAAAGAAAAAGAAAATATTTGAGATTTATTTTTTATTCAAATTTTATAAATCAAAGGGAAAAAAGCTTATGGAGGAAAAAGAAATTTTTGTGAATAAGAATAATTAATTATGGTAATAAACTGGAGAGATAAATAAAAAAATATTTTAAAAATTATAAAAATAGAAGGTAGAGAATGTTATAAATTGTAGTAGCAATGATGAGGAGAGATGAAATTAAGAAAAAAATAATAAATTGTAGTAATGATAAGGAGATATGAAAGACAATAAATAGTAGTAATGATGAGAAGAGAGATAAATAAGGTAAATATATTTATCATAATGTAATAATATAAAGGTGAGAATCATAACTATGTTAAAAAATATTGTATTAAATAAGACACTATTTTGTAATTTTTTTGAGTTTATGATTATAAGGTGGAGAGATAATAAGATTTTTTATCTTTAAAAAACTATAAAAATGAAAGGTTAAAAAACGAATTTAAAAAATAATAATGAGTAAATTGGTGATAAGGAGGGATGAAAGACAATAAAGAGAAGAGAGATAAATAAGGTAAATATATTTATCATAATAATAATATAAATGTTTGTATCATAACTAAACTTCTTTTGAGTTTTTTAACATAAAATATATAAAAAAAATATTTAAAAACTCAAGAAAAGAAGAAAAAGGAGAATTATGATTTTTCGTCAAAGAGATATTTTTTATTCTTTTTATATATATTTTATAGGTCAAGAGAGAGAAATTTGGAGAATAATAATAATAATAATTTAATAGTTATGATAATAAGAATGAGAGATAAATAAGATTTTATTTAGAAAACCTTAGAAATAGAAGGTGGGAAGATGAATTAATTTTTTTTTATAGTAACAATGAGAAGAAATAAAAAAATATAACAGGTTGCAGTACTATCACGAAAAAAGAAAAAAGAAATATTTGAGATTTATTTTTTATTCAAATTTTATAAATTAAAGGAAAAAAAACTTATTAAGGAAAAAGAAAATCTTGTGAATAAGAATAATTAATTATGGTAATAAACTGGAGAGATAAATTAAAAAAATATTTTAAGAATTATAAAAATAGAAGGTAGAAAATGTAATAAATTGTAGTAGCAATGATGAGGAGAGATGAAAAATAAGATATTTTAAATATATATTTTCTTAAATTGAGACATCAATCTTCAGTTATTAATTTTAAAATAATGATATCAACATATAATTATTTCTTTCATGTTCATGCCATTAGTGTTTTCATGGATGAGTGCTTGAAGTTAAATTACATCCAGGGATATCATTGAAAATCTTAGTAGTATTTTTAATTAAATCTATAAAAATCTTTTAAATCCCAAGATTTATGTAGCGCCATATCATGATCTAATATGTGTGGATTACTTTCTATACAATAACACCATACTAAGCAATTTTTGTCCACCTTTTCCTTTAATCAGTAACACAAGCAAGTGCGTACCTCATATTTTACCCTCTGACAAAGACTCTCAAGCTCTCTCGCGATACTTTCTACAACTTTACCCGAATTAATAAAAAGAAATACAAATTCAACCTTTCTGCCTATTCTTTTTCAAAATGCCTTACACTTATTTTTACATCAAGATTTAACAATTTCATAAATAATCTCATTATTTAAAAGAATAAATGGAGATCACAACCAATGGAAAAAGTTGTAAAATACACTTATTTTTTAATTTCAAAATATTCACGTTGATCTACATGATCAATGTGAAAACTTATCTATATATATTCCTCTACACCTTTTTATTTACTATATCTCCTTAATAAATTCATACCATATATTTCATAATAAATAAATAAAAACAATACAAATCCCCAACTTTCCTCCAATTATTTACAAAATTTTCACACTTACCTTTACACAAACATTTAACAAATCCAAATAATTAATTCATACAATTAAATGGTAGCACAACCAATAAATAAAAAAAGTGGTATAAATACCACAAACAAATTAATAAAGATCCACACACACCATGTATCTTCATAGTTACCATCGGCTCATAGTGGTTAATTGAGGTTAGTTTTTCAATATCCAATATTATTATATGGAACTTACCATTTATTGCAATACTCTCTCTTTAGTTTGACTTTGACAAATACTTATACAGAAGTACTACAATGGATAAAAAAAATATAAGGATCGGCCCCAAATAATTTGTTCAGAGAATTGTCAAGATAAAATATTAATGATAATATTCATGACTATATTAAATTGTTCTTCTAAATATTTATTTTTGAATACAGATACAATTGAACAATCAAGCAAATCGGTTAAAGTGATGTATGAAAATATTATGCAAGAGCGAATTGTATATTTCAGAAAGGAACAAGAGAAATTGAAAAAATATATATACAGAGGAGTTTCACAAGATCAAACAAACAAAGAATGACATGACGTCTTTCATGTATTGGTTTCTATGTAATAGGGAGCTGAAATAAATTATGATTAGAAAATATTCTCTAAACATCAATCTAATAAAGAATGTTGGGTCGTTGTTGATGTATTTATATATTTTAGCAATGAAAATAAAGTATTTTTTTAATAGAGTATATATTCTGACTTATTCATTAAGAATGTATTATTCACATTAAATAGATACTAAATTTGATAAGTTTCATTATGTATCATCATTTCAAATTAAAAGATAATGATATGCTCAAATAATATAATGATATAATTAATCCAAAATAAAAAGCATCCTAACACATATCTATTAATCCTCGCGCGAAGCGCGAACATGTTCCCTAGTTAAACATAAAATGAGAGAGTACAATTGATAAAAAAGAAGTGATAACCCATAAGGTCATCAACATTACAATTGAGACAATTACTACTTACTTAAAGGCACCTTTGATAGCTAGAGTAGTTTGTATAGCTGTGAGTATGAGGAGTATGACGGCTGTCATAGTTGAAGCTCCTACCCAAGGACTAGTAAAATAATTGTGCTTCAAACTTGCCATCATTCTGTTCCATGGTTTTTCATCACAATGTTTAGCTGCTGCTAAGAATACTTTTTTGTAATAGAAGTTGGAATATGTAGTGACCCCATTCCCGATTTTGTTGAAGAGGCTAGCCACTTCTTTGTCCTCTCCTATCCAGTTTGCTATGATTTTTTTACAACGAAGCAAACTCACATCTTTATCTGAGTCGATAAGATGATCCATAAAAATTGCATAATCACTGAAATATAAATATTGTAAATCAGTTGATTGTTGCTCATAAGCAATGAAATTTCTTAGGAGAGTTTCAGTACTATCTACCACATCAATAGAAGGTATTGTCATCAATCCATTCTCAAACTTTATATCAAATAAACTTGTCATCTGATTGACCTTTGCAAATCTAACTCCAGCTTCGGAAAGCTCTGTTGCATTTGGCATGACCTTATTCCACTTGGTCTCATTGTCGATTGTCCATTTCAAATCGGAATTCTTCGGACATGAAACAACGTGTACTACTTGAAGTAAATGTTTCATATCAGATTTTTCATTATTAAATATCAGACCGTCTGCTGACATACATCCCAAGTTAACAACATGTCTAAACAAAGTGATCGTCAGTTTTTCCAATGGTAATTCATCAGTTTTCGATGTCATGAAATGAAGGACTTTGTGGATAAAGAAAGGAAGTTGGTTTTCTAGTAACAACAAGTCTCGGAGTATTTGATTATACTTGTAATCAACTAAATCGATAATTTTGTTTTCTTCTTCTGGATATATTTCACAACACTCTCGAATAAACTCAACCACAAAACAACCATCAATCAATAACATTTTGCAAAATTCATCGGTATCGACGTTTTCTATATCGTCGTAACGCTTTAGTACTAGCTCCTTTAGTTCCTCCAATATACTGATCCAAGATTCCACGTCAAACCCCTCTCTTCGTTTCAGAAACCGTTGTAGGTACAATAATTTGTACTTTTCCATTGGACCAAGTTGAGGATTTTTCTTATGATAAGGACCAATAGAGACCATCTTTGGTGTATAAGCATTTGGATTTGATTCACGTAGTCGCACGTTTACTTTGAATATGGTATGAGATTTAAAAGATGATTTGTCCAAATCCTCAAACATTTTATCAAAGATTTGATTTATACATTTCTTTGTTTGCAACCCTGATGGATCTTCATCATTTGTTTCCTTCATCTGCGTTTAAAAATATATACCTCATCGTTTAACAAATTATCTATATTTACCTTTTTCGTTAACAAGACGAATTAAAATAAAACAACTTAAAACTGCTTTTTTTAATTTTAAAAATGCCAACAAGACTTTTAAAACTTATTTCACCCGACCGATTTTCTTTACCCCTCCAGACTCGACTCAAATTAAAAAGAAAAATCCATAAGGTGTAAAACCATAGTTAGTGAATATGAGGTAGACCTAAAATCACATGAAAGGAAATAGTCTAAAAAATTCTATATTTAATTGCCAAAAGAAAAGTGGGTTAATGAAATAAAAAACTAAATTGATAGAGAGATACCTCATTTTTTTCAATTTGAAGAAGCAGCGGAGTTTGGTTATCTATTGAGGTAATCTGAATGGAGTGTGCCATCCCTCTTTCTTCAATTCTAATTCCTAAAAAAATAAAAAAAATACTTTCTTTTTAATTTCAAAAGATTTTCTATTTTTTTCTGAAAAATATGTGAGTTTCTTATTTATTTTAAAAATTTGATAAATAAGTTGAATATAATATTTTGAAAATAATATCTGTATAAAATCTAAGCAAGCACTATTAAGGTTGGCATGGGGGTTAAGGATGTGAGGGTGGTGGGGATGACAACTATGAGATTGGTACATAGGTGTATTCAGAATTTCAATAGGATACATGCATTATTTTGAAAAGGACAATTTACGATATATTTTCATAGAGAGACGAAACCATTTTGTGCAGTTGATTTTCCTCTTTAAGAATCTGATCCAAAAATTGACAATATGCCCTGTTTCACTATACTTGCCTTTAGGGGTGGGCGCCCATTCAATATTCGATTTGGGATTTTTTGAATTTTGAGTTTGATAATTCGGTAATTGATAGTTAAAAATAGATATCAAATATCAATTTTTTAAACATATGAAAATTAGCAACTAAAGTGTTGGAGGCAGAGGCAAATATAGTTAATATTCTACGGGGTAGACTACAATACTTAATAATTTTTTACAAGAAAAATAGATATATATGTAAAAATCACTAGAATTCTAAAGAAAAGTTACCATGAGTAACTTTTTAGTTATAAAACGTGTTTCAGAGTAATGAATTATAAAAAGTTATTGAGAGTAATATTTGATAGTTGTTAGCTTTATGAAAAAGAACCCTATATACATGTCTTGTCATAAAACTGTAGAAAAAGAAACTAATATATATAAGTACATACATAAAAGGGTGCATGTGTAAAACATTTAAAAAATTAATTAGCGTTTTGATTCGTCTATTTATAAATTGAAAATGGACTAGTTGGAGTGTACTTGAGTTTCTTCTTAAATTCTTCTCTGCTCAACTTGAATAAAAAATTATACTATATGAGTATTATATATAAATTTCCCTTCGTGTGATTGCAAGCCTACCTATATTACTAACATCAAATAATGTACATTTTTGAGAAAAGTACGATGGAATAAATAAAGTTTCAGTATCATAGAATAAATGAATAATACATAAATCATAGAATAAATAAAGTTTCAGTATCACAGAATAAATGTATAATACATAAATCATAGAATAAATAAAGCTTCAGTAATATAGAATCTATATCTATATAATAGGAGAGGTGATAGTGCTTACGTGTCAGCACCACAAAAATCAGATTTTTTTAAATTTTAAAAATGCTTTTAAATCAGTTCTAGAAAATAGGGAATAAACTGTAAATCTGTATTTTTTTTTTTTTTTTTAAAAAACACTCTATAAAGTAACGTATGTGGTCCTTTTTTTGTGGAAACGTAATGTCGGGAAGGTGAGTAATGTGACGTTCTTTGAGAAGTTAGGAATAGGCAGTAGTTATGTTCGCATCTCCAAATTTTAAGGTAAGTTGTATCATTCTTTTTCAAGTTGTTATAGCATATTGAATTTCAATTTGAATACAGACTTTTAGCCAGAATTGTCAATCATATGACTAAGGCAAAAGAACTTCACTAATTGCCATTACAAATCAACATATTTTTTTTTCATTTTGATTTCATTACTTAAAATATGCAACGAAATCTCGTGCACTTCCCAAAACAGTAGATCACATTTGAACCGGGACAATCAAATAAGCATCGTTAAGGAGAAAATCAGTTTAGATTGATGGTTCTCGATCTCTCATTAACTCTTTGTTATAGCTAAGTTTATTTTTATTTTATTATATTCCATTGTACTTGACGTGATAGTCTCATAGAGAAGTTGGGTTTACTGTTATTTTATTTTTTTGTATATTGGCTTTTATTATCGAGGCATGTACAAAGTAGTTAGTTTCAAAGAAGTTTATTTTCAAGAAAATGTGTTTCTTGATTTTTTTTTTGAATTTTAGCAAAACATGACCGTGCACAAACCGATGGTAGTATAAGTATATATATGTCGTTTGCAATGTTTATATTCTATTCCAAATTTGGTGCATACATTTTTTCAATATAAGAATTCAGACATTTATTTTAGTATCATTTAAAGGATAGTTTAGACACATATTTTAAGTGCATTGATTTGTTTCAACTGAACAATGATTTTAAAATATACCAATTTGAAGAACTTAATGTTATACTCTTATCAAATTTATCTAAAAACAAATTTATTAGTTTTGGTTCATTATAATTGGAGCCGCCATAATTATATTGTGATTATTTAGATTATTATTACTTTATTTTCAAAGTATGTCTACAATAATCATTAAAGTTGAGTTATATCTTTTTATTCAGTTCTTCGACCCTTAAATATTACACAATCAAAATATAAAGTTTAAGTTGGTCGATCTTATTGTTTCTTAGCATTTTGTATTCATTACCAATTTAATTCTATATAGGCAATTCATGTAGATTTGATGCACTTTGCGACTTGAAATTTTATGATAAATTTTTTGTCATATCTAATCGTTGTTCATAATTATCAAGCAACATTACATTATCGTCATTAATAAAAAAAATTCTTATTGTTATTGTATGAACATGAAAACTATAAATTTAATAGTATTCAAGATGTGTCAGCAAGTGCTGAGAAACTTTTTTTAATCATCATCACAAATACGCAACAAAACTCATTAGTGGAAAGGTCTCAATTCTCATATATTTATATACTATGTTAAATGATTTTTTCCATAAAGACAAGTGTATAATATAAATTTGAAAAAAATATATAACGTAATAACTTTCTTTAATATTATCCGCGCAACGTGCGGGCACGTATACTAGTAAATGTATAATATATAAATATGTCTTTTAATTTAGTCTTGACTAACATCTATGCCCTCTAATTTTGGGTGTGCACAAATAGACACTTAAACTTGTGTATAGAGTTGAACAAAAACAAGTGTAGATTCTCCATAGCATCCTATGTGTTTTATGCCACATAAAACGTGTGTGTCTATTGTCCACACATAAGGTTAGATGTCTATTGAGACCAAATAAAAAGACATATTTATATATATGCCTAAAATAAATAAAGCTTCAATATCATAGAATAAATTGATACTTTCTATCTTATCGCATAGGATAGGCCAAGAGTCATCCATTAATGACAACTTTAATTTGGTGTTCCATATACAATGCTTTATCATCTGATAATAAGAGAATTTATTCTTCTCTATGTACTTACAAGCAGCCCAAGATTTTTATATCTCCCAACAAACATTAACATGTTACATGAGGTCCCTTAAACCCTTTTTGTGGAGGCCATTTTGCAAGTTTAAGTGTCTACTTGTGCACATTCAAAGCTGGAGGACATAGTTATCCGTTGAAGTCAAGTTAATGGTCATGCTTATGTATTATGACAATTAATATATGTATGAAACAATGGAGGATTATTTGGGGATATGAGGTATATATGAATGGGAAATAAGGAAAATGCCATTTTTAAATAAAGCATTAAGTGTCATGTGATTTGCTTTGTTTGTTGAGTTCGTCGGGGTTTTGTGTAACATCTCGCAATTTGAAATAACTAGGAAGAAGCTAATAATTGGAAATAGTTATTTTTGAAAAGAATGAAAATCTGGAAATTTTGTTAAGTTAGAATAAGTTGAGTTTTGGTCAAATGCAAACGGCCATAACTTCTAGCTCAGGATGAGTTGGGTGTACTTCCAGATATGGTAGGAAAGCTCTAATATTTATTATCTCAATAAGCTAATAATTGAAAATAGTTACATTTATATATGTTCATTCAACTAATATTTATTATCTCAAAAAGTTATATATTTTTTTATTTCAATTTGTTTCAAACAAAAGCATAATTATACGAAATAATTATTATTAATTTAGTAACCATATGAAAAATAATCAAATTTATTATTGAACTTGAGACAACAAAGAATGTAATTGAATTCTGAGTAAATCATAGAATGAAACATGTAGAGAACTTACTTTTTTTGGTTTAATTTAGCTGTTTTTTTCTTTCCTTATGGCTCTTGCTTGTCCTCTATTGCAAGAGGGCTGCAGATTTATAGTACAAAGATTAATAATCGGAGCTATGAGTCTCAAAATGAGATTCCGTTAGATCTATCAACTCCGAAATGTAGAATTTGGTCTAGGAGTATAGTTGTTTTTTTGTTACGGAGTTGTTGTGAGGATTTGGACTCTAGAGTTTTCAACGATTTCATTGGATTTGGGGGATGATTTTATGCCTATGTGAGGTCTTGGTTGAATTTAAGAGGTTTCGAAGGTATTTTAGTATTTTTGGATGAAAATTAGTTTATTGCGATTTTCATAGGTTTCGGATCAAGGAGCCTTAAAGTCTGAAACGTCGAGTTTAGTTGGGTAGCATATCTGATTTGTGTATTCAGAGTTTTAAACGACTAACTTCAATGAAAATTTATTACAATATATTCCGACTACAAATCTCATTTAGACATGACTTAACATATGAAATTCTAAATAAATTTGAACTCCTACTCTAACTTTGAATTATTATTTTAAAATGCGGTATATTAATTCAAATTAGACATATTATTTGAGGGTTACATTTATATATGTTCATTCAATTAATATTTATTATCTCAAAAAGTTATATTTTTTCTTGATTTCAATTTGTTTCAAACAAAAAAGTAATTATATGAAATAATAATTATTAATTTAGCAACCATATAAAAAATAATCAACTTTAGTTTTGAACTTGAGACAACAAAGAATGTAATTGAATTCTTGAGTAATCATAGAATGAAACATGTAGAGAACTTACTTTTTTGGTTTAATTTAGCTGTTTTTTTTCTTTCCTTATTGCTCTTGCTTGTCCTCTATAGTAAAAGGGCTGCAGATTTATAGTACAAAAATGGAAAGATTTTTTTAAAAAAAAATTAAACTTGTTATATATTTAATAACAACTAGAGTCCAGATGTGTTAAAAACAATTAGAAGTCAACAAGGAATAATTGTGTACTAATTATTAAACTTGTTATATATTTAATAACAACTAGAGTCCAGATGTGTTAAAAAAAAATTAGAAGTCAACAAGGAATATTTGTGTACTAATTGTTATTATTATAATGGGAAAAATGTCTGAAAAATACTCCAACTTTGGTTGAAATTGTTCTTACGATATCAAATTTTATGGGGGACCTTTTACCCCCTGCACTATTTAATAGTGTATTATGTATATATGTGCCCATATGGACATATTACTATTTATTATTATGCAATATTTATGATGTTCACGTGGGTACATATATAGTTTTAAAATACACTATTAAATAGTGCAGGGGAGTAAAAGGTCTTTTCCAAAGTTTGATATTGTTACAACAATTTCGGTCAAAGTTCGGATATATTTCTGACATTTTTCCCTATTAAAATCTACATAAAAATAATAATTAGTTGTAACGATTCTAAAGGTCATTTTTGAAAATTTCAAAAAATTATCATTTTATCCCTCCCGATAGTTGTCTCGAGTCATATTTGATAAGTTTATGAAGTCGATTTTGAAATTTCATTGAAAAGTTGAGTTTTTTTAAAAAGTTTTAGAGTTTTGAAGACTTAAAATGGTTAAGAGTGAATTTTAGTAACAATCGGAGATACGAGTCTCAAAATGAGATTTTGTTAGATCTATCAACTCTGGAATGCAAAGTTTGGTCTAGGAGTATAGTTGTTTTTTTGTTAAGGAGTTGTTATAAGGATTTGGACCGTAGAGTTTTCAACGGTTTCATTGGATTCGGGGGATAATTTTATGCCTAGGTGAGGTTTTGGTTGAATTTCAGAGGTTCCGAGGTCATTTTGGTATTTTCGGATGAAAATTAGTTTATTGCGGTTTTCAGAGGCTTCGGGTCAAGGAGCCTTAAGTCTGAAACGTCGAGTTTAGTTGGATAGCATACCTGATTTGTGTATTCGGAGTTTCAAACAGCTAACTTGAATCTTAAATTTTTAGAGCTATATTTATTTATTTTTACAATTAAAGTAATTATTAATTTGGGACGGAAGGAGTATAATATCATTCCTTAAAGATTTCTTAGAAATTTGTTCAACTATTTATCAAACAAGGTTAATTTTAAAAAGAAAAAAAATTCCTTAGACTTAATTTGATTTTCTGAAGAAAATCATTTATTTCGAATCAAATTTAAAAGGTTGGAAAATCACTTAAAAGATACCATAAAAAGTAGTAAATGGCTAGTATCACTATTTTATCACATAAACTAGTCATGATGTATATCTATTAAACTAGTAATGCATTATTTTATGATGTACATTAAACCAGTCATGCATAGTAAACATATATGAATCAAAATATTTAAGTTTGATCAAGTAGTGAATGAAAATACTCTAAAAAACCAAAGCTCCATAGAATTATGTATTAATTTTTTTAAATCCGCCTCTCATGTATGGAATTGAAGGAAAGAATGAGAATTTGAGGGTAATTTGGTCCAAATATTAGCTATATATAAAGCAAATTATATTATATTATTATTTAACATAGAGTTTGAAGCTGAAGCAGCTACGTCTCTGTCGACGGCAAGAGCATTTTCGAAAGAAAAAAATTTATTATTTTTGTTCTACTTTAATTTAATTATCGTACAATTAGTTTTAGCTATGTTCTTTAATTTTAAATTCATATTCTTTAGTTATAACTTTATTCTTTTGAATGTGGTAATATTTGTGTATATTTTATAACTACTTTGAGTATAAAATCAACTAATTTTGACAAAAAATACTTTAATAATGAACATCTTCACATTATTAGATTTGCGCAAAAAAAATTAGATGACTTACTACCATACAAATATAGTACAATCTATTTTAGAGTAAAAATTTAAATTAATTAATTAATCAATAACACTTAAATTTATCAAAACTAAATACTTATCCAACATTTATTCTACACTTAATAAGATGATTTAATGTTATTTAATTGATACCACTTAAAAATAAATTATGTAACAAATATTGAGCCCATACACATCATCATAATTAGCAAAGCAAATAAGAGTGTACGTTTCCATAAATTACATCATTTTATATAATTATTAAGAGACAAAGTCAATGGATTAGCTATCTTTCACGTTACTCCCTCCACTCAAAATTAGTTATGATATTTTTTTTTGTTTTTTTTAAAAGTTAATTTGATGAGAAAATAAATTTTAAAATGCTAGTTAATATATATATAATTTAACTTTTTAAATAAACATCATGTGGTGGCGTACTATATATTTTATTACTATATGAATTGGGTCTGATAAATTTAAAATGCTAATTAAAGTTTATATATATAATTTCACATTACATGTTAATAGTAAACGAGTAGTGGCAATATATATTATATTTGAAAAAAAGTTGATTTATTTTTAAGTAAAAAAAAAGACTTACAACTCATGATCTTCAATTTATTTTATTTTTTGAAAAACTCAATTCCATTGTATAACTTGACATTATTTTGAGAAGGGAAAAAACTCAAATATGTCATCGACTTTTGAGTGAAGGCTTTATTCCATCCGTTCAAAGTTTGACTCATATATGTTATTTTCATTTGAGAAAAGGCTCATCCATGTCATTATTTGTTAACTAAAAACAATTCTAATTTTGCAAAATTATTTTTTACACGTGATCAATTATGATTTGTCTACATCATTAATTAAATCATTTTTTAAAAAGGAAAAAAGGTTCAAATTATATGCCATCGAACTTTAGAAAAAAATCACCTATGTTATCTGTTAAAAGTTTGGCTTATCTATGCCATTTCAGTTAACAAATAATGGCATGGATGAACCTTTTCTCAAATAAAAATGACACAGATGAGCTAAACTTTTAACGGATAACACTGCTCTAATGGTTAACAAAACATGTGTACTACATGCACTAAATGAATGAATTGTTCTATATTAAAATTGTGAATCTCAGATGCGGGTATGAATTTTGCCTTTTGAAAAAGTTTGGCTCATATATGTCATTATTTGTTAACTAAAAATAATTCTAATTTTGCAAAATTATTTTTTACACGTGGTCAATTATGATTTGTCTACATCATTAATTAAATTATTTTTTAAAAAGGAAAAAGGTTCAAATTATATTCCATCGAACTTTAGCAAAAAATCATCTATGTCATCTGTTAAAAGTTTGGCTTATCTATGCCATTTCAGTTGACAAATAATGGTATGGATGAGCCTTTTCTCAAATGAAAATGACACAGATAAACTAAACTTTTAACGGATGACACATGCTCTGATGGTTGACAAAACATGTGTACTACATGCACTAAATGAACGAATTGTTCTGTGTTAAAATTGTGAATATCAGATGAGGGTATAAATTTCGCCTTTGAAAAAGTATCAAGTAAGGTATTTCTCACCATATACAAGAAGCTCACTTCTGACAATGCTTTATCATGTCATGAAGCATGATAAGCATAAATAAAAGGAGTTGATTTTCTAGTAACACCATGTATCGACATCGATGATCTTCTTCTTCTTCTTCTCCTCCTCCCTCTCCTCCTCCTTCTTCTTCTCCTTCTTCCTCTCCTCCTCCTGCTTCTTCTCCTTCTTCTTCGTCGTCGTCCTCCTTCTTCTTCCTCTTCATCCTCTTCCTTTTCTTCCTCTTCTTGTTCCTCCTCTTCCTCCTCCTCTTCTTCTTCTTCCTCCTCTTCATCCTCCCCTCTTCCTCCTCCTCTTCTTCCTCCTCTTCTTCTTCTTCCTCTTCTTCTTCCTTTTCTTCCCCATCTTCTTCATCCTCTTCTTCTTCTTCTTCCTCTTGTTGTTGTTCTTCTTCTTCCTCGATTTCATAGTACTCTCGAATAAATTCGACTGGAAAACAACCATCAAGCAACAACACTTTTAAAATTTTTCCAACAATATCATTGTCTAAGTTATTATCATAACACCTTAGTACTTCAACTTTCTTTTTCTCCAATGCACTAATGCAAGTTTCCACATCAAGCCCCTCTTTTCGCCGGAGAAATTGTTGTAGGTACAACAATTTTTACTTCTCCATCGAACTAAGTTCACGAGTCCTTTTATGGTAAGGACCAATGGAGATCAACATTGGCGTATAAGCATCTGCATTTGATTTTCGTAAAATTTGATATCAAGTTTAGTTGAAGAAAAACACTTTTAGGGTGTGTTTGATACAATAAGAGATGATATTTTTTTTCTAAAAAATAAGTGAATTTCTTATTAATGAATTGAGCTACCTAGTGCCTTTTGATGGTGGAAAGTGACAAATATAGATACTTGAACAAACTAATTAACATTCAACTAGAAAACCCAATACAAAAGGGGGACATAGAATTAGTGAAGAACTCATAATAAGATCATCAACATACATATAAAATACATGGAGGGAGTTGTGAGGAAACACTACAATTGAGATAATTACTTTTTAATAGGACCTGTGAAAGTTAAAATAGTTTGTATAGTTGTGAGTATTAGGAGTATAATGGCTGCCACAGTTGAAGCTCCTACCCAAGGACTACTAAAATAATTGCGCATTAAATTTGCCTTCATTCTATTCCATGTTTTTTCACAATGTTCAATTGCTTTTGTTATTTCTTCTTTGTAATAGAAGTTGGAATACGTAGTGACTCCTTTTCCTATTTTGTTGAAGAGGCTAGCAATTTCTTTGTCCTCTCCTATCCAGTTCTCTATGATTCCTTTCTGGCAAAGTAAATTCACATCTTTGTCTGAGTCGATAAGATGATCCATGAAAGTTGCATAATCGCTAAAATATGTAGGATCTACATCAGATGATTGTTGCTCATAAGCAATGAGATTTCGTAGGAGAGTTTCTGTACCATCTACGACTAGAAAACAAGGGATTGTCATCAATCCATTCTCGAACTTTATATCAAATAAACTTGTCATATTTTTGACCTTTGCATAGCTAACTCCAGCTTCGGAAAGCTCTGTTGCATTTGGCATGACCGTAGGACTCGTTTTGTCATTTTTTGAGTTTTTCATGGGATTCAGGCCATGACATGAAAATATGTGTGCTGCATGAAGTAAATGTTTGATATTTCCTTCATTACAATATTCTCTCTCTGTAAAGGAGTAATTGGAGGTCATTTCTTGCAAGGTAAACAACTTATCCGCCAATATTGCCAATGAAAATTCATCAACTTGCTTTGTCATGAGATGAAGCTTGTTGAGTACAAAGAAAGGAAGTTGATTTTCTAGCAACATCAAGTCTCGGAATATGTAACTATCATTAATGTTAATAATCTTGTCTTCTCCTTTTGGATATATTCCATAACACTCTCGAATAAACTCAACCACAAAACAACCATCAAACAACAACATTTCGCAAAATTCATGACTATCGTTACCAAGCTTTTCTATATCTTCGTAACACTTCAATACTTTCTCCTTCACTTTCTCCAATTCTAAAAATGCAGGAGTCGAAGACCCGTGATTGAATTCTTAGTAAAATAGTAACGTTTTACACCTAAAACGTTACTGTGAGTAACGTTTTAAATTTGTAGGATTTGATTTTGCATTTGCAGGGTTGACATGATTGGATTCTCAATAAACGTTATTGTGAGTAACGTTTTACACCTAAAATGTTATTCACATTAACATTTATTCATTTAACGTCGTCAGCTTCGTCAGTTTTTGTCCGTTGAATTTTTAAAATAAAAATAACCTAAAACGTTACCATGAAGTTATACTACTTTTGTAAAGAATTTAAAAGGCGTATTAGTTTGGTGAATTGGTTTTTAAAATAACTTATTTTGGTCAATGCTTCTTCGTTTGTAGCAAATCAACTTTTTGAACTTCTAAACCCAAAATTCGATTTTCTTTTATCCTCCATTGTTCAGATCAGTTACAACTTACAACAAGCAAAAAGGGAAAACAAGCTAAAAGCTTTATGCATTTTGATAAAAAGTAACTACGTTTGGGGCTCGAAAAATAATCAACTACAAATATAGGAATCAAAGGATTTATGACAAAAAGTTATCTATTATTTAGACAATTCATTTTGTAATTCAGTTATAATTAATTCCTTAATTAAGACATACAATTAGTAATCCCCAAGATTGATAGATACTTGAAATAAACAAATTAGCACTTAGCTATAAAAACCCAATACAAAATAGAATTAATGAAAAACTCATAAGCAAATTACATGAATGTAGTTGTGAGGAAACACTAGAATTACTACTTACTTAAAGGCACCTGTGATAGCTAGAATAGTCTGTATAGCTGTGAGTATGATGACGGCTGTCATAGTTGAAGCTCCTACCCAAGGACTAGTAAAATAATTGTGCTTCAAACTTGCCATCATTCTGTTCCATGGTTTTTCATCACAATGTTTAACTGCTTTTGTGAATACTTGTTTGTAAAAGAAGTTGGAATAAACAGTGACCCCATTTCCGATTTTGTTGAAGAGGTTAGCCACTTCTTTGTCCTCTCCTATCCAGTTCACTATGATTCCTTTACGGTGAAGCAAACTCACATCTTTATCTGTGTCGATAAGATGATCCATGGAAGTTGCATAATCACTAAAATATGAATATTCTAAATCAATTGATTGTTGCTCATAAGCAATGAGATTTCGTAGGAGGATTTCCGTACTATCTACCACATCAAGAGAAGGTATTGTCATCGATCCATGATCAAACTTTACATCAAATAAACTTGTTTTATCCTGATTTTCGTCCAAAATTTTAGCTTTAATGAAGCTAACTCCAGCTTCGGAAAGCTCTGTTGCATTTGGCATGGCCTTATTCCACATGGTTATGTCATTGTTTGACTTTTTCTTGACATTCCTCAGACATGAAACAGTGTGTACTACTTCCAAGTAAATGTTTCACATATCTATAATCATCAAATGTCTCCAATTAATTGATGCACTTTCCTCCCTTCTTCTATCTGTAACCGAATAGAGCAAGAAATTTTAAAATATTTATTAGAAAGCACCATGCAATAAGCAAATAATTACATATTCTTTGTAATTTCAATGCCTAAATACCATGACTATTATTTTATCATTAATCAAAGCATTATTTTCATTGCAGTATTTGATCCGAAAAGAAAAAAACAAAGCAATAAATATCATAAAATATTGAAATCGAACTTTAAAAATAAAAAGTTCAGGAAGGATACACATATTATTTAATGGAAAACACATGAGCCCTTGAAAATCGATTAAATTTCTTCTGAATCTACTTTTGAAGAAAAAAAATAACGAGAGCGAATTTATTCTAACAACTATTTTCATGTCAAATGCGTGAAGATCAAATGTTTAAAAACTATATCGTTAAAAATATAATTAATAGGAACATTTTAACATAATTCAAGTATTCAATAGGTATAATCTATACTACAAGGTGGACATTGTGTAAAATAAAATTAAAATTGCAAGTGGTACACCATTTCAAAATTAAAAAAAAAGAAAAAGAACACAACTAATTAAACATAATCTTTGACCCATCTTCCACCTTTTTTTTTTTCTGAGGTAAAAAGTTTAAACATAATGTTTGGCCCTCCAAACTTGTTGAGACAACCCTGATTAAGCTCATCAACATTACAATTGAGACCATTACTACTTGCTTAACAAAACTTGTGAAAGCTAGAATAGGCTGTATAGTTATGATATGAGGAGTATGATGGCTGCCACAGTTGAAGCTCCTACCCAAGGACTACTAAAATAATTGTGCATTAAATTTGCTTTCATTCTATATATTCCATGATATTTCACAATGTTCAATTGCTTTTCTAAATTCTTCTTTGTAATAGAAGTTGGAATTAACATCGACCCCATTTTCCGATTCTGCTGAAGATAGTAGTAACTTTATTGGCATCTCCCATCCAGTTCACTAAGAATCCTTTATGGCAAAGCAAATCTACATCTTTGTCTGAGTCGATAAGAATCACCATGAAAATTACAAAATCACTAAAATATTTAGATGATTGTTGCTCATTAGCATTGAGATTTCACATGATCGGGTTTCTAGATCACCAACGACATGAAAACAAGACATTGTCATCAATCCATTCTTGAACTTTACATCAAATAAACTTGTAATATTTTTTACCTTTGCAAAGCTAACTCCAGCTTCGGAAAGCTCTGTTGCATTTGACATGAAATATGTGTACTACACAAAGTAAATGTTTAATATTTCTTGCATTACATTCTGTCTTTCTAAAGGATTCAGGGGTCATTTTTGGACAGTCTACAAAAAAGGTAAACAAAGTATTGTCAATGATGATTCATCAACTTGCTTTGTCATGTGATGAAGTTTATGTTGAGGACAAAGAAATGAAGTTGATTTTCTAGTAATAACAAGTCTCAAAGAATCTGATTATCCATGTAACTTCCCTTGATAATTGTGTCTTCTCCTACTGGACACATTTTATAACACTCTCGAATAAACTCAACCACAAAACAACAATCAAACAACAACATTTAGAAAAATTCACGACTATCATTAATATCAATGTTTTCTATATCGTCGTAACACTTTAGTGCTTCCTCCTTCGGTTTCTCCAATTCAATGATGCAACTTGCTGCCTCAAGCCCCTCTTTTCGTTTAAAAAACCGTTGTAGGTATAATAATTTTTACTTTTTCATTGGACGAAGTTGATGATTTTTCTTATGGTAAGGACCAATAGAGATCAGCTTTAGTGTAAAATCATCTAGATTTAATTCACGTAGTCATACATTTACTTTGAATATAATACGCGATTTAAGAGATAGAATTATCCAAATCCTCGAACATTTCATCAAATATTTGATTTACAAATTTCTTTGTTTGTGACCCTAATGGATCTTGTCCATTTGTTTCCTTTATGTTGATTAAATGATCCATCGAAGAAAGTAATCTAAAAAATCCCTACAATTTCTTCAAATTCATGCAGACATAATATAAAAAAAATTAATATAGATAGATGATACTAATTAATTATTCATATATTTTTTTTAAATATGAATATGTTTACTTTAGGTCTTATGATCTGTATATTTATTGTCAAAAGAAAAGTAGGCAAATGAAATCAAAAACAAATTTATATAGTTAAGAGAGAGGCCTCATCTTTTAGCACATTCTATGCCCTCCAAACTTTACATCTATAATCCATGAATACAACTAGGATACAATATTAATCCCATAAATATGGAGTAGTGGAGGATTGACTTAACAAACCAACAATGACACATAATTAAAGCAACTACTTAAAAACACTTATGAAAGCTAGAACAGTCTGTGTAGCTGTGAGTAAGAGGAGTATGATAGCTGCCACAGTTGAAATTCCTGCCCAAGGACTATTGAAGTAATTGTGCCTCAAATTTGCCTTCATTCTATTCCATGATTGTTCACAATGTTGAACGGCTTTTCTGCATTCTTCTTCATAATAGAAGTCGTCTGAAATGACGACCCCTTTCCCCATTTTGTTAAAGACGCTAGCCACTTCTTTGTCCTCTCCTATCTTGTTTACAATGATTCCATTCATACGAAGCAAACTCACATCTTTATCTGAGTCAATAAGATAATCCATGATAACTGCAAAATCACTGAAATATTTAAGACATAAATCAGAAGACTGTTGTTCGTAAGCAATAAGATTTCGCATGAGGTTTTCTGTCTCATCAACGACTCGAAAACAAGGGATTGTCATCAATCCATTGTCAAACTTTATATCAAATAAACTTGTGCTATCCCCAAGATAGACTTTATCCAATGACCTCAT
>JAJOOO010009993.1:0-17477 GCA_029582685.1 Solanum piurae
TCAAAGATCGCCAGCTATTCTCTAAGTTCAACAAATATGAATTCTAGTTACTGTCAGTCGCCTTCCTTGGTCATGTGGCATTTAGCGAAGGGATCCAAATAGATTCACAGAAAATTTAGGCAGTGAAACATTAGCCCAAACCCACGTTTACAAGAGATAGTAGAAGTTTCTTAGGTTTGGCTGGTTATTATAGGAGGTTTATTGAACGATTTTCATCCATAGCTTCCCCATTGACCAGGTTGACTCAAAAGAAGGTCAAATTTTAGTGGTCAAATGAGTGTGAGAAAAGCTTCTCAGAACTGAAAACTAGGTTGACTACAACTCTTGTCTTGACTCTACCATATGGGTCAGATGGTTATATGATTTATTGTGATGCATTCAGGGTCGGCCTAGGTTGTTTGTTGATGCAGTGAGGTAAGGTCATAGCTTATGCTTCTAGACAGCTTAAGGTCCATGAGAAGAACTATCTGACTCATGACCTCGAACTTACAGCCGTAGTATTTTCCCTAAAAATTTGGAGACATTACTCGTATGGTGTTCACGTAGATGTGTTCAGAGACCATAAGAGCCTCCAGTATGTGTTCACCCAGAAAAAGTTGAATCTTCGTCAGAGGACATGGCTTGAATTCCTCAAAGATTACGACATGAATGTGCTTTATCATCCTGGTAAGGCCAATGTAGTAGCGGATACTCTCAGCAGACTGTCTATGGGTAGTATAGCACATGTTGAGGAAGAAAATAAGGAATTAGCCAAAGATGTTCACCAGCTTGCTCGCTTAGGAGTTTTCCATTCAAACATATCAGATGATAGTGTGATAGTTTAGAATGGATCAGAATCTTCATTGGTAGCGGAGGTTAAGGAAAAACAAGATAGTGATCCTATATTGCTTCAGTTGAAGGGTGCAGTTCATCAGTAGAAAGTTGAGGTCTTCTTCTAAGGGGGAGATGGTGTGCTTTGTTACCAGGGTCGCTTATGTGTTCCTAATGTGGGTGAGTTGATGAAGCAAATCCTTACAAAAACCCATATTTCCAGATATTCCATTCATCTGGGTGCCACTAAGATGCACCGTGATCTACGGGAAGTCTTTTGGTGGAACTACATGAAGAGAGACATCATAGATTTTGTGTCTAGGTGTACTAACTGTCAGCACGTTAAGGTAGAACATCAGAAACCAGAAGGTATGACTCAAGAGATTAACATTCATACATAGAAGTGGGAAGTGATAAACATGGACTTCATTATGGGTTTACCTCGTACTCGCAGACAACATGACTCCATTTGGGTGATAGTAGACAGAGTTACTAAGTTCGCTCACTTCTTGGCTGTCAAGACTATAGATTCAGCAGAGGACTACGCTAAACTCACATTAATGAGATAGTCAAGTTGCATGGGGTTCCATTATCTATCATTTTAGATAGAGGTCCTCAGTTTACCTCTCATTTCTGGAAATCATTTCAGAAAGGTCTTGGTACTCAGGTAAATCTCAGTACAATATTTCATCCACAAACGGATGGTTAGACAGAGCGAACCATTCAAACTTTAGAGGACATGTTGAGAGCTTGCGTGATCAATTTCAAGGGACGTTGGGATGATCACTTACCTCTTATAGAGTTCACCTATAATAATAGCTACCATTCCAGTATTCAGATGGCCCCTTATGAGGCATTATATGGGCGTAGATGTAGATCTCCAATTGGTTGGTTTGAAGTAGGTGAAACAGCATTGATTGGGCCAAATTTTGTTCATGAAGCTATGGAAAAATTTCAGCTCATCAGAGATAGACTAAAGACAGCTCAGAGTCGTCAAAAGTCCTATGCAGATGTGAGGAGAAGGGACTTAGAATTTGAGATTGAGGATTGGATTTTCCTGAAAGTGTCATCTATGAAGGGGGTGATGAGATTTTGCAAGAAAGGGAAGATAAGTTCTAGATATGTAGGTCCTTACAGAATCCTGAAAAGGGTTGGAAATGTGGCTTATGAGTTATAGTTGCCAGCAGAACTAGAAGCAGTTCATCCAGTCTTTCAGATTTCCTTGTTGAAGAAGTGTGTGGGTGACAACAATAGTACCTTTAGAGAGTGTGGCTGTGAAGGATAGTCTCACTTATGAGGAGGTGCCAGTTGAAATTCTTGACTGTCGGGTTCGTAGGTTGAGAGATAAGGAAGTCATTTCAGTTAAGGTTGTGTGGAGGAGTAAGTCCATAGAGGGAGCTACTTGGGAAACAGAAGCATCCATAAAGGTCAAGTATCATCATCTCTTTCCTTCCGATTACATTCCAGCTTGAGGTAATAGTTACTCTCCAGTCTCTCAATGTACTCTTGCGTAAATTCGGTCTCAATACCTTATTCCTCTAGTTGTTCTTGCATTTCTGCATATTTGCATGTTCTTGTAACTCAGTTCCGTTAGATATCAGTTTCTAGTGCTTAGTGGTAGGGATTGTTGCTCCTTCCCTCCATACTCAGCTAGTTAGACTTCATTCAAGGATGACTGTTCCCAGGGGAGAGATAATGTAACACCCCAAATTCTAAAAAGGAAAAAATTACAGATTTTCAGAAGTTGTAGGTGCCACCGAATGAGGTCACCTATAGACCGTATGTTTAGCCACGGACCATAGGTGGGGTCCGTGGTTGGTCACCTCAACTCCACACAGAAATTTCAATAAAGGCACGACCCATTCTCGGACATACGAACCGTAGGTCAGACTATGGTTTGCGGTCCAGGTCCATGGATCATGACCCCCAAATCTAGCCTCAAATGTCTAACGATGAGCTGACAGGATGGACTGTCAGTCGACCTACGGTCCGTCGGTCATCCAGTCGATTTTTAGTTCATGGGTAGTTGGGTCTTTTCCTAATTATTTGATCCCTAAACTACGTCGTTTTGGTCAGTTTTAGCCTAGTATTCTAGTCAGATTTTACCCTAATTACTTTATTCACCAAAATTCATCAAAACCTAGAGCAAAAAAAAAAAAAAGAGGCAACCAACCCCTCAAGAACATGCAACAGGTTTTCTTCAATTCCATCTCTAAATTCGAAGGATTTCTCCATAGATTTTGTCACCAGGTATGTGGGATTTCACTAGTGAATTCCTTTCATCCACTAGGTCCCTAGAATTCAGTCAGATTCTTGATTCTCTATATCTTGTTTAGACCTAGGGTTTCTTAAACCTTAGATATTGGTTTTGATTTAGTTGCTAGAGTATTCCTAATCAGATTGTCATGTTTTCATGAAATCGTTACTTAGTTCTTTGCATGAAACTCAAAACCTTAGTTGTGTATATTCTCTTAGTTCATGAATTACACTTTCTAGGTCAGTTAAATAGATATACATTCTCCAGTTTCAAATGTTACATTGTCAGTTCATAAATGTTGCATTTTCAGATTTGCATGTCAGAATATTGAGCTATCTAGTTTTTCAGTTATGTGTGTTAGATACACAATTCTAGTTGGGAGTAAGATTAACAACGAGTTGACTAGGGTTCAGTGTACCCTCATAGTCCCATAACTACGTGCCCCCATAGGTTTATAAGTCCCCTCTGTGGCATTAGATTTAGTGATAACGCCAGTCATGCCTTTATACCCCTGGCAAGGTATATTGGGTCCTCTAGATGGGGTGTGTACATCGGACTCTGCGGTTAGCTCACATGGTTTTATGTTGGTTAATAGTAGCTCCCACAGTCAGACTCTAGTGCATTTTACCAGGTTTTTAGTTATACTTCAATATTCAGTCTCAGCATGTTATGTTAATAATCAGTACTTGGTCATTGCATTCAACTCAGTTCTTTTCAGTATATTTCATTACTTCCATCATATTCAAATTATATCATTGCTCAATTATGCTTTGTTCAGCTTATATGTTTGTTCAACTATTATCCATATCCTGCATGCTCAGTACATTCCAAGTACTGACGCATACTCTGCGCTACATCCTTTCATGATGTAGGTTCAGGTACTCAATATCCAGATCACGCATAGATTGATTCTCGATCTATATTCAGCAAATTCAGTGGTGAGTCCTCATACTTCGAGGATAATAGAAATGATTTCATTATCAGTCTTTTATTTCAGTTTTACTAGAGTTAGTTGGGGACATGTCCAAGAAATTCTAGTCAGATAGAGGCTTTTTCAGACATAGTATTAGATTCAACTTTAGTTTTTGAGTGATTGTTCAGTATCACTAAACTCTTAGAAAGTTATATTGATTCAGATCAGTAATGGGTATTCCCCATCTTTCAGTCATCTACTATTTTAGCTTCCGCATAATATATGTTTTACTCAGTTATGTTATAGTATAATTATGATATGCCAGACACACGGTTAGCCTGGGGTCACTCGTTATCCTAGGTCCCGTGTTACGTCAAGGGGGTAGCCTCGGGGCGTGACACCCATGACCACATCCAAAAAAAATTGGATGTGTGTGGAACGTTTCCTTCAAGAACATCACTCAAGAGTCAGTCTAACTCCATTTGTAATTTCCCTTCTCTCTAATTGGGGAAGAAACAAAGTGGTTGACCAAACTACCAAGGAATAAATTACCTCTTAGGAGGAGCTCATGGAGGTATTTTATTAAAGATTTTTCCCTCCTTCAAAGATTATGAAATTAAGGGATCTCATTCAAAATTTCTAGAGGATTGATGGTGAACCTATTCATGAGACACGATTGAGGTTTCAAAAATTGCTTCTCAAATGTCCCACTCATGGATTGTCGGAAAATGTGCTTTTGCAATACTTCTACTGGATTCTTGACTCAATCAACAAAGGTGTCACCGATCAACTTATTATAGGGGGTAAAATGAGACAATATTTTGTTGTGGTATCGGTTTTGCTTGATGAGATGACTAAAATTAATCATGCATGGTATACAAGATAGGATCAAGTGTCTCCTCTTAATCTCAGGCTGAAGAAAGAACAATTGGAAAAGAACCAAGAATGTGATAAGATCATGGCCAAGATGATGACTCAAATGACGTTGTTGACGAAGAATGTTATGGGTGGTGGCTACAAGGTTGCAAGTCCGGATGATGAGAAATTTGAAACTATGTATGATGAAGAGGTCCATTCCTTGTCGAGAGAAGCATGGGGTTCTTGTTCGAGCTATCTAAAGTCAGGCGAGAACCAAGGTTGGAACATAAATCATGAGGATGGATGTAGAGATAGAGATTGGCGTGATCGGGACCCATATTGGAGAAGTGAAGATGATAATAATGATCGTTATGTGCACACTTATGACAGACCAAAGTCGAAGGAACTAATTAATGTCCTCAAAAGTGGAAGGATTGAAGGAAATGCTCAAGGAAATGAAGGTAGATTTTTCATCTCTGAATAAAATGGTTACGTCTCACTCAGCATCTATAAAGCAACTTTAAGCCCAAATGGGTCAACTTTCAGCTTAATTCAGTTCAAAACCATAAGAGGATATACTAATGATACTTTGGCTAGTTCGGAGGATAATCATGTCCAATGCATGGCTATGTTGACTCAGAGTGGTAAAGTCGTGGGTAGTGATATAGCAAATGATGACAAGGCAAGATCAAGTGAAAAGAAAGACGTTGCTATTGATTGTGAAGGGCTCACCAAAGAGTTAGACAATGGAGTACCCATAGTGGTTGATGAGGTAAAATCAAATGTGGGGACTGCTCCCCCTTCGGTGCCTACAAAATTGTTGCCTAAAGTTAATCCACCATTCCCCCAAAGATTGAAGAAAAGGGATAAAGATGCAAAGTTTCAAAAATTTCTCTCCGTTTTCAAAACTCAATCGATCAATCTTCCGTTGGTAGAGGCGTTGTTAGAAATGCCGGGTTATACAAAGTTTATGAAAGAATTGGTTACCAAGAAGAGGAGTATGAATTTTAAAATGGTTTAGGTGTACCATATTTGTAGCGCCATTATGACGAGAAACGTAGAAAGCTGATTCGAGGGAATTCACTATTTCATGCACTATTGGGATATTTCAATTTGCCAAAGAATTGTGTGATTTGGGGGCAAGTATAAACTTGATGTCCTATGCCATTTTCAAACAGCTTGGGCTAGGTGAGCCTAAGTCAACAACGATGCATCTTCGCATGGTCGACCACTCGATAAAGCATCTTATTGGCATTCTTTATGATATTTTGGTGAAAGTGGATAGGCTCATATTTCTTGCCGACTTTGTTTTTCTTGATTGCCAGATTGACGCCGAAGTACCTATTATTCTAGGTAGGTCGTTCATGGATGCCGGAAGAGCTCTTGTTGATGTTGAAAGCGGTGAGTTAAAATTTAGATAAACAATGAGGAAATTACTTTCAATGTGTGTAAATCGATGAACCAACCTAGCGACATTCATGTGATATCAGACATGGATTTGATTTATGAAGCAGTTGAAAGTGTGAGTGAAGTATCTTGTGTGGGTGAATCTTTAGTCGTCGTCCTTCTGAAGTATGATTGCAAAGAAATTTAAGATTATGATGAGGTCGTGGCTGCTCTATCGGGTTAGGGTTCTTATTCTAAAAAACCCTTAAATCTTGATATTGATTTGAAAATTGGGAGAGCCCTCCTGCCAAACCATCCACTAAAGAACCACAAAAGCTTGAGTTGAAGGTACTTCCACCTCACTTTCGGTATGTATTCTTGTGTGCAAACAACACCTTGCCTGTAATTATTGCCGCATATTTGCTTGAATGGCAAGTGCAATTAATTATGAATATGTTGAAACAATACGTTAAAGCCATTAGATGGATGATTGTCGATATTATGGGAATCCCTCTCGGTATTTGTACCCATAAGATCCAATTGGATAGTGAATGCAAACCAAGTGTTGAGCATCAAAGGAGGTTAAACCCTCCAATGCAAGAAGTGGTGAAGAAGGAAATCATCAAATGGCTTGACGTGGGAGTTGTCTACCCTATTGCGGATAGCAAGTGGGTGAGCCCCGTTCAATGTGTGCCAAAAAAGGGTGGTATTACTGTGGTTCCAAATGATAAGAGGGAACTTATACCAATGCGATTGGTCATCGGTTAGTGTGTATGCATGGACTACCAAAAATTGAATGCATGGACGGAGAAGGATCATTTCCCGCTGCCCTTTATGAATTAGATGCTTAATAGCCTCGCAGGGCGTGGATGGTATTACTTCTTAGATGGTTACTCCGGTTATAATCAAATATCCATTGCACCAAAGGACCAAGAAAATATGACTTTTACATGTCCTTATGGGACGTTTGCTTTCAAAAGAATGCCATTTGGATTGTGTAATGCACTGTTAACCTTTCAACGATGTATGCTCTGCATTTTTTCTGATATGGTGGAAGACTCAATAGAGGTCTTCATGGATGATTTCTCGGTTGTGGGTGACACATTTGAAATGTGTATTGAACACCTTAGTAGAGTATTGCAAATATGTGTCGAAACCAACCTTGTTCTCAGTTTGGAGAAATGCCATTTCATGTTCAAAGAAGGTATTGTCTTAGGGCACAAAACTTCAGGAGAAGGTATCCAAGTGGATCAAGCTAAAGTTGAAGTTATTGCCAAGCTACCTCCCCTCATTTTGGTTAAAGGTGTTTGGAGTTTTCTAGATCATGTAGGATTCTACCGGCGGTTTATAAAAGATTTCTCTAAGGTAGCGTATCCTCTTTGTAAGTTACTTGAAAAGGAAAGTGTTTTAAACTTTGATGAAGCTTCCCTCAAAGTGTTTTTGTGCTTGAAAGAAAAACTAGTTTCAGCTCCAATCATTGTTGCTCTTGATTGGAGTGTTCCATTTGAGGTAATGTGTGATGCAAGTGGTGTGGCTTTGGGAGCCGTTCTTGGTCAACAAAAGGATAAATTGTTTCAGCTGGTTTATTATGCAAGTAAAACTTTGAATGTGGCTCAAAAGAATTACACCCTCACTGAGCAAGAATTGTTAGTTGTAGTGTATGTTTTTGAAAAGTTTATAGCTTATTTGTTGGGCACTAAGGTGGTGGTGCATATATACCATGATACAATCCAATATTTGATGGTTAAGAAAGATGCAAATCCAAGGTTGATTCAGTGGGTGTTGTTGTTGCAAGAGAACCAAGTGGCGGATCACTTGTCAAGGCTTGAAATTAATGTTGTTGTTTCTAGTGAGAGGGATATTGAGGAAGTGTTTCCTGATAAGTTGGTAATGGTTGTATCACATGGTAATCCATCGTGGTATGCTGATTTCGCAAATTATGTTGTGTGTGGGATTCTTCCTGATGGATTGAATTTCTACCAACAAAAGAGGTTATTGTTCGATTTGAAGAATTATTTTTGGGATGAACCTTATTTATTTCAGGAATGCTCAAATCATATAATTAGAAGGTGTGTGGCGAAAGTGGACGTGAATGCAATTCTTGATGCTTGCCATGCGTCACTGATTGATGGGCATCATAGCGGAGTGCGTACGACCACTAAAGTGCTTCAAAGTGGTTATTATTGGCCGACGTTATACCGAGATGCGCATTCTCTTGTTGAAAAATATGTTCAATGCAAAAATCAAGGAAAGTATATTTTGGTGATTGTTGACTATGTTTTCAAATGGGTAGACACTGTAGCTTTACCCAACAACGAAGGGAGAAGTGTTGTGAAATTCCTCAAGTGATACATTTTCACAAGATTTGGCACTCCACGTGCAATTATTAGCAATGGGGGATCTCATTTTTGTAACTATTTTTTTACATCTGTGTTGAGAATAAATGAAGTGAAGCACAAAGTTGCAACCCCGTATCGTCCACAGACAAGTGGGAAGATTGAGGTGTCGAATTGGGAAATTAAGGAGATTTTGGCAAAAAATAGTCAACACAAATCGGACTGACTGGTCTCGAAAGATAGATGATGCTCTTTGGGCATACTGCACCGCATTCAAGACCCCGATCGATATGTCACCATATCAATTGGTGTTTGGAAAGTCTTGTCACCTACCAATTGAGCTTGAACATAAGACATTGTGGGCATTGAAAGCATTGAACTTGAATTGGGGGGATATTTCAAAGGATAGAGTTGACCAACTCTATGTGATGGAAGAATTTTGTCTTCCAGCTTACAAGAGTTCAGCCCTTTATAAGGAGAAAATAAAGAAGTGGCATGATGCCAAAATCCTTCAGCGGGAGTTTAAAGTCGGCGATCTTAACTATAACTCCCATTGGAAACTCGTTACGAGTAAACTCAAGTCGAAATGGTCTGGCCCATTCAGAGTGACTCGTGTGTTCACTAATGGGCAATAGAAGTTGAAAGCAAGGAGGGTCCGTGTTCAAAGTGAATAGGCAATGATTGAAGTTTTACTATGGATAATGCCTAGACTTGTCAGTGATTGAAGTGGTGTATTTGGAAGATTCTTAAATGCATTTCCACATTGTGCCACGACGTTACCTAAGGTGCTTCTTGGGAGGTAACTTAAGTTTTAGTCATTTTGAATAACATTTGGTGAATGTGCAGATTAAAGATCTTATTTTGAAAGAATGGCAATTGGGTGAAGGATTGACTCACTCGGTGAATCGCCAAATGGTCCTCCAGAACGCCCAAATGCATCACTCTTTTTAAGGACAGGATTGAGGACCGTTCTGGAAAATTTGGCGAGATTACAGCCAATTCGGCGGTTCGCCGAGTTGACTCAGCGAGGACAACTAACCTTACCCTTTTACTTCAACCTAAAGGTTGGCTTTCTAGAAACTTTGGTGAGACTACAGCCGATTTGGAAGTTCGCCAAGTTGAATCGGTGAGGATGACTAATCTCACCATTTTGCTTCAACTGAAAGGCTCATTTTCTATAAATTTCGGTGAGCTGCAATTTACTCGGCATTTCTTCGAGTGGTTCGGCAGCATCGGTATTGTTCACCGACTGGCGCATGAATAGAAAAGCCATTTCTACTCCGACCCTTTCACTCACTGACCCTTACTTTCCCTTTCTATTAGTTAAACTAGTTTTTATTTGCATTGAGGATACTACTTAGTTCTTCTCGGTGGGGTGAAGGTCTCTCCATTGTTGGTTTTATCTCATTGTTATCTCTCTTGATTGCTTGATTTTTCAATGTTGTTGATGTTCTCTTCTACATTTGAGTGTCGGTTGTGACCAATACCGATGACTTTAATAGTGCTCTTGATGAACAATATGTTGTGTAGGTCCAACGAGTTAATTTGAGTTGCATAAGTCTTGTGTGCACTCCTAGCATCTCATTGACTAGCCGAGTTATCGAGGTAAGTTTTGCAATGACCATTGTACGTGAGCTTAACTTGTAGAGTCATGATCGATGATTGTGTTGAATGTCTTGTGTGGTGAGATTTACTTGAAATATATGCATGGTGATGTTTAGAACTTACCCCGTTAGCCCGATTGACTAATTTTGGTGAATAAAGGAAATGATCTTAAGCATAAATTTTTGAGGGCTTCTTATTTAGAACCCTTTTTTTTGCTTAGTTGTAAGTAAGTGTTGGTAAGAGCGGCGGGATGATGATGAGTATATAAATCAATAAAGACCAAAAAAGAAGAATGGCAAGATAAATCAGATATCTATGGAAAAAATAATAATGTAGAGGGCGACTGAAAAGGAGGCTCGACCTACAGGGAGAGTGGTGGGCAGGGATTCTCTACAATGACACTGTTGTAGACCAATGGAAAGGGATGTAGCACAGGTTGGACCTAATTGCTATACCTTTGGTGTGACCACCTTGTGAGTGTGTGATCCTAGCTTGCCACCATTTGAGCCTACCTTTTCTTAGGATGAAACATGATCACAAATGACCTTATCCTTCCTACCAAAAACCCTTCGTTAAGCATTGGTCTGTTTGAATAGCCAACTTAGGCCAAAATCCTAAGTTGGGGGTTTAATAAGAATGAGGAAAGAAATTGAGCAAGAATTTTGTGAAATCCGTTCTTTGACAATTGTGCCGAAGAAAAAGATGGAACCCCACCATATAAAAAAACAAAGAAAAGAAATGAAAAAAATGTTTGTATTAATTGTGCATTGTGGAAATAAAAGGGGTATTTGATGAGCTATACCAAAAAAATTGTGTTCTTTAATATGCCAATGGTTGGGTTGCCAAGATGAAAAGAATGAAAGAAAAGGAGAATAAGTGAAATTTGAGCCATGTTTCATGAAGATAGAAGTCACTAAGCCGAAATAATTATACATTTACCCTCATCCCAGTTACAAGCCTTGAAATACCTTTTGATTTTGCATGAGCCGAATGATGTGTTGGTTGGAAAATATGGGCAAGCCTATGGGCAAAATCGTGCATGTGTTTCTCATTGAGAATTGAGAGTTGATTTTGATTCCTTAAATTGTAATCTTTGATTGGCTTTGTGAGAGCATGGAATCATTCTTGATTTGAGGGCATTCGAATACTCTTGTTGAGCATGAATTTGCATTTAAAGTGAGCATTATGAGCTTGAACTCTATTTGATGATGGCTAGTCATAGTTTGAAACTTTTAGTGCACAATTGAACATTGCATGTGTGAATTAAACCTTGTGTGCATTCATGTTGAGTTTCAAGTAGCACTACTTGTAGACATCTTTGTTGGCCTGATTGATCTTGTGTTTTACTTGAAGACAAGCAAAAGTTTAAGTTGGGGGTTTTGATGAGGCGGGAATTTTGACTCATTTAGGGCTTATTATTCAATGATATAGTGTCCTCAATGCCTATTTTATGCTCATAACTGATGATAATATGTTGATATGCAGCAATGAAGGCTTAAGAATGAAGCAAGGACATTATGATACAAAAAGGAGCGAAAAAGTTGGAAAATTGAAGAAAAGAGAAGTTGGAGCTCGCAAAAGCCACACGGCGACTCGCCGAGTGGGCCTCTGGCTAGCCTAAAGATCCAGCAAAGTATCCCATGGACCAACCCAACTTGGCGAGCAAAATGGTGATTCGGCAATTCACCGAATGGATCGGCGAAAGCGGTCAAGCTCGCCAAACTTTCAAGAACAAATTGATAGAGGAATCAAGCCAAAATGCGAGGAGAAGAGCAACTCGGCGGATTTCCAAATGGGTGGGCGATCCCGACTTACATCGCCGAGTTGGCTCCGTGCTGAATTTTTGGGAACGTATAAATGCAATTTTGAAAAGAAGAAAAGGAGTTCCACACACTGTGCATTCCAGTTTTTTGAGAGTTTTTCACTTTCACACATTGTTTTCAATACTTTTGATAGAAGTTTGGGATTGACAATTGGAGATTTTAGGATTTTAGCTTAATTTCAGCATTTGGGTATTTACAGATTGTTAGCAAAATTCAGATGGATAATCTATTTGGTGACAACTTCTTAGTTTCCATTATGTTTGGCTAAAAACCCCTTTCCTTAGGGGTGTGATCATGTAGTCGAATGTCTTAATTAACTAATGATTGTTATTAATTGTTGATTTATTTGTTGTTTTGAAGTAGGTTCAATCATTTGTTCATGTTTCAATTTAGGAATTGAAGTTGTAAATTCAATTCTAGCTTAGTTCTCTATACTTGCTTGAGAAAGAGGTATTAGAGTAGAACAGTTGATTGATAATTGTATTGATTGTGTCTTTAAAAGCTAGATTGAGAAAGTGGGTTTGATTGCGTCTTTACAAATCCAGCTTTAGAAAGTGGGTAAATTAAGGAATTGGGTTGTTTGGTAATGATAAGCTTGTTGAGGTTCGAGAGAACTTACTTGAAACATAATAGTTGATCAAGAGATGACTATTGTATCTAAAACCTAGCCTACCCGCTGAGATTCAACACTTTTAAACAGTCAATGATTACCTATTACATGAAATTAGCATTGACTGATCACATTCCTAAGGTCCGATCTCTAATTATTAAATTCTCGTGTTAAGTGGTACCCTGTTTATGATTGGTTACTAAACCCCCCCCCCTCATTTGATATTGATTACTGAAATTTATTGATTTAGTTTATGTTGTGTGACTCCTTATACCTACAAAAGATTAGAACACGTCTTTACTTCATAATAGAATCCTTTACCGTATCACTCCATGTGGGATCGACCCCAACTCATCGTTGGGTATACTTGTTAGCGACTGTCTACACTTTGAATAGGAAGAAGTATAGTTGAGCATTATCAGAATTCCGATCCGAGCAACTGAACCCCAAATGTTGACCAAAGTCAATCCAAAGGCTAAATTTTCACAATTCCACAACTTAGGACCATAAATCCTCAAAAAGTCTCAGAATCAGAAATCGACAACTCTTATTGATCAGTTTTCTCATTTCAAGACTGATGGAATCAACGGAATCTCATTCTGACACTCAAAACTCCAAAAGACATCAAAACCACTTTCTTAACAACTTAGCGTTCCAAACTTAAAACTTACCAAATTCTCAAGTTTTAACTCAAAGTTCAAAACCAACTTTTTAGAACTCAAACATAGGAGACTCGGGGTCAATATCGGGAGGGAAAAATGGCAAATTCATGATACTTTCTAGAAATGACCAACCGGGTCATTACATTTTCCCTTGTTCATATAGTATCAATGCTTTGATTTTTTTTTCTCTATATTTCTTCTTTCCCCTCTCCTTCTAATTGCATGTTTATCTTTCCATTCCATTCCAATGGATTCAAATAATCAACATTCGGTAATAAAACTTGATAGAAAGAACGATTTTTGTAGGCTTTGTAATTTTGAAATTTTCTCGAGGGAAAAGAACTTTGGGTTCATGCTACATAGTGTGTGTATGATGTAATGGTGCATACCTGGGTCATAGGATTCGTCGACAACGCCACTACTCTAAATCTCACTCCTATATATGTCCTCTGCTCGTGCGAAGTGGGAATACCTTCAAAGTATATATCAACATAGTAATGATGCTCAATTTTATCAACTGGAACAATCTCTCACATCTCTTTCTCCAGAGATCGCTAGCATTCAAGAATTTTAATATTTCAATCATGTTGATTTGGAATGAGTTGGACATGATTGATGACACAAGTATTCTGACACTGGCACTCGACACAGTCCTTAACTTACGACAAAAATATCATTGTCGTACATTCCTTATGATGGTATGACCAAAGCTTGAACATATTCAAGCCTTTATTCTCAACTGTAACTCAATCTCGTCGCTCAATAATGTCCTTACTGATCTTCTTGCCAAAGAAACCATCTTGCCTCTCTCTCTCTCTTCTCATAATTCCCCTCTTAAGTCCTTTGTTGCTTACAAAGGGAAATATCATGACCAGTCTACTATTGAGTGTTTCAACTGTCATGAAAAGGGACACTATTCTTCTCATTGCCGCAATCAGAGAGAGTCTACCTCCAAACTGTTTTGTCGATATTGCAAGAAAGATGGTCATCTGATCGAAAATTGTCGGACTTTTCCACCATTTCCCGGCCATTCGACCACTCCCACTAATTTTAGCTTTGTTATCAATATTCCTCATGGTTCCTTATCTTCTATACCTTATCACCTCATGCAACAACTTATCAAAGGTCATCATGCTGCAGATTTTGGTAAGCCTAAGTCGACTACTCCTTGGATTATAGATTCGGGTGTCACTCATCACATGACTGGTTACTTAAAAACCTTTGTTTTCTCCAAGATTATTTCAGTCCCTAACACTATCACTGTTGCAATGGAATGAACCTCGACATTCCAATATATGTTTTCCAATTCTGCTCCTCTAGTCTTATCTGATGCTCTTTATGTCCCTAAGTTATCTACCAATTTGATTTATGTTAATCAACTTGTTAACTAACGGTGCTTAGTTTCTTCCTCACCTAATGATTGTCTTATTCAGGATCAGAGAACCGAGAAGATGATTGGTCAGGATCATAGACAAGTAGAACTATTTATCTTAGATCTAGGCTCATCCTCCAACTTTCAAGAGTGTTTTATTGCACCGTCTTCTCAGGAGATCAAATCAGCCAATGTTGTTAGGAAATTGTGGCATAAACGGTTGGGCCATCCTCCTACTCAAAATCTGAAGTTTTTGTTTTTCTCTGGCGATTTAGTGTCTAGAATTAATTTTAAGAATAATGTTAATGTTGATTGTGAATCTTGTGGTCTTGCAAAATCACATTTGTTGTTATTTAATAAAAGTAATCATCATACTACCTCTCCATTTGAACTTATTCATTATGATGTTTGCGGTCCTGCAAGCTTTAATTCACCTTCTGGCAATTTATATTATGTAGTATTTGTGTATGATGTATCTCGATTTACATGGATTTACTTTCTTCAACACAAGTCAGAAGTGTTCAGTGTCTATTTTTATGCCATGGTCTGAACTCAATTTGGGAAAAATATAAAGATCCTTCCCCAGACTCAGGCGGTGAATACATCTCAAAAGATTTTGAGCATTTCTTGGCTACTAAAGGTGTTATTGATCATAAGACATTTCCTCATAAGTCTCAATAGAATGGTGTTGCGGAGAGGAAGCATCGTAATATAATTGAAATTGTGTGTGCACTTCGTATTCATGTCAATTTTCCATAATTAGTTTGGGATGTGGTGTCCACACGACAGTCTACCTCATTAATCAGATGCCCACTACAATTCTCCAAAATTAGTCCCCTATGCATAAGCTTTTTGGTACTAAGCCTCGGTATGACACCTTTTATGTGTTTGGATGTACTTATATATGCTTCGTCTAAGATCGGAGTACATTCATTGATGCAAAGTAATCCAAATGTACTTTTTAGGAATATTCAAAAACTCAAAAAGGTTGTCGTTGTTAGGATTGGGTTGCTAAACGGACGAGGATCTCACACAATGTTCTCTTCTTTGAGGACTCATTTGTCTTTCACTCAACTAAAGAACCTAATATGTCATTTGTCACTCGATTCCGTTGTTGCTGTACTTTGATGATGAGCTTGATACTTATGAAAGAGTTCCTTTGGCTACTACTACTCCTTCGCGATCTCTGGATCTAGGTATCCCCTCTTCTTCTCATGACTTTCCCTCTTCTAAACAACCATATAATGTTGTTACTACTTGGTTTGGTCAGGTTATTAAACTTCTTTCTTGATTATTCTTTTTTTTCTCACTTGATCACATTTAAATTCCCAAATCTTATAAACAGATGGTTTGAGTAAGAGTATGTAAAAAATTGAACCGACAAATAAACCAAACCAAACCAAAAAAAATGTTATTGGGTTATTGAGTTAACAGGTTTTTAATGGTTTTATAAAAATAAATTTGGGTTATCGTATCATAACCCAAAAATGGACATAATGACACTTGTCTATTCCCACCAAGATAAGTCAGTCTCAACCCAACAAAACAAAAGAAAAAATGAAAAAAGAAACAAGAATTAGATATAAGCGGAAAACATATTCATTCTATTATAACCCCAGAACCTAGTTGTCACATGTAAAAGCCACTAATACATAAAGTGCGGAAATGAAAAATAAGTACAAGTCTCAATGTCTTTGTTTCCCAAATAGAAAAAAGCATAATGAAAAGGAAAAAGAGGGTCCGCCAGTATGACAAACAGCTACCTCTCAAGTCCTTCAACAAGCTTCGGAAATGGGAGAACAAGAAGAGAAATCACACTCTACCGGGATAGGAAACTACACAAACGTAGAAGCAAGAAGTAAGTACTAAACAACACGGTATTCAACAAGCAACCTGATAAATAATGTAATTTATCTAGAAATTGGATACTCCTTTCATGCCAATGAACCTCCTAAAACCGCAACCTGCATAGAAATCAGCCAATCCTAATAGTGCTACAATACACAGTTCATAAGGCTTAACCGCATAGTTCAACAACCAACATGCATCAAGTATGATGTCATGCCCCGAAGATACCCCCAGGACGTGGACACGGGACCTAGGATCACAAGTGATATACTGTGAGTTTACGGTATTTCTAATACATTTCACTTACAAGTTGTGTGTGTCTAGGGCCTTTTCGTAGTGGTTTTTATGTATTTTTATCATATTTTGCAGGAAAGATGTTCAGGCGCAGAATTTAAGAGATAGCTGAAATAAATGCAGGAAAGGGCATCTACGGAGGTGATCTACGTACCGTAGGTCCATTGACGCTCTGTAGACGGTGGTTGTAGATCAGCAGCCAAGGCATGGAGGCAAATCAGGGAAATCAGACCAAGGGTGGAACCACGGTGGCCATTGATGGTCCGTAGATAGATCTACGGACCGTACTGTTGATCTGTAGATGGATACTGCGAGGGTTCCAGTACCTAATTTTTGAAGATTCTAAGTGTGGAGCTACGGAGGGGGATTGACGGACCGTAGATCGATCTACGGTCCGTACTGCACATCCGTCATTTGCTTCAGAGAAGCTGGATTTTGGGAAGCTGAAATATTTTCTAAGTCTTGGCTGACGAAAGGGACTCACAAACCGTAGATCCATTTATGGTCCGTGAGTCAGTCTCTGGATTGAAGACGTGTGCATGAACAAAACTTTTCTTATTTTGTTTCCCTTTTTATTTAGGACTTGTTTTCTATAAATAGGGCATGAAAACCTCATTTTTGGGGGTTAGACATTATTATTCTATTCTAGTTCTTGACTTGGGAGATTAACTTGCAACTTTAGCAATTATTAATTTCCTAAGTT
>JAJOOO010009994.1:0-34965 GCA_029582685.1 Solanum piurae
TTGTTAAGTTATATACATATAATTGAATTATGAAATACAACACAATCATTTGTGAGATATTAACAGTATGGTAGAAAAAAGAAAACAATATAAACCAAAAAATATATGGTACTTCAAAAGAATTTGTTAAGTTATATACATATAATTGAATTATGAAATACAACACAATCATTTGTGAGATATTAACAGTATGGTAGAAAAAAGAAAACAATATAAACCAAAAAATATATGGTACTTCAAAAGAATTTGTTAAGTTATATACATATAATTGAATTATGAAATACAACACAATCATTTGTGAGATATTAACAGTATGGTAGAAAAAAGAAAACAATATAAACCAAAAAATATATGGTACTTCAAAAGAATTTGTTAAGTTATATACATATAATTGAATTATGAAATACAACACAATCATTTGTGAGATATTAACAGTATGGTAGAAAAAAGAAAACAATATAAACCAAAAAATATATGGTACTTCAAAAGAATTTGTTAAGTTATATACATATAATTGAATTATGAAATACAACACAATCATTTGTGAGATATTAACAGTATGGTAGAAAAAAGAAAACAATATAAACCAAAAAATATATGGTACTTCAAAAGGATGCCTGCAGAACTCAATTTCCCAAATCTCCAATTCATAGACCAAAAAACTAAATAGAAGCATAACACTAACAAAACAAATAACACATCTGGAGGTATATGCTAGATTTGTTGTCAATGACAATCCAACATTCCCAAAAGCAATATGCATATCACAATATCTAGATTTCAAAATAACTAGGAAAGCTAAGCTAATTGCTCAAAAAATTGTTCATGAATGGATAGAAAAGCATCAATATACGTTGTTGAATAATAGAAATTTAAGGTATGGTGTATACACTTGTCGGTTGTTTTGTCAATGAGGGCATGGAGCTTTATGACAATAAAAACTTCTTCCTCTCTGCTAAGTTTCTGCAATTTTATGTCTCTGTGAACTTTAGTAACCATTCAGCAGCAGGAATCCTAAGGCATAATACCTAAATCAAAGATAGGACTGCTATTAGGAGCAAAACATAAACAAACAACTACAACGAATATCAAGTGGTGGATATTTATTTTTTTTAAAAAGGCTAAGCCACATGGAAAACACGGTATCTCTGGATGAGGGAAGTTCCAGCAAGCCAAATCACAGTGATCTCTTAATATTTGAAGTTCCAGCAAAAGTGAACAATTGGTTACAAGGGTTAAGAGTTTCTCTGGATGAGGAAAGTTAATTCATCTTACAACGTGGAAGCTAAGGCCAAGATAGGGAGGAGGTATTTTGACATCACAAAACTGAGACACCAGACAAGAACAATTGGTCACGGAATTTTTCAATACGAAATTGATGTTTGTGCGAGAACAACCAACAACAGGAACAAAAGTTCGAACAACCTACTCCAAATTCCAAACTTCCCAACGAATAAACAGAAAACAGGGGGAAAAAGTGGTTATTCACAAAGAAGAAAATAAACTTACGTGACATAACAGAAACAACAATATCACAGAAATAACGATATCAAGAACAAAGTAACTCATGATAAAGATAATGAAACGAAATAAGTTAGATAAAGACATACACAGTAAATAGGAAAACAGAGCAGTTCTTGATAAATAAAGAGGAAAAAAAAGTTACAGAAAAGAGAAACAGATTAATGGACAATAACATGTTGGTGGAGACATTTATAGATATGACTAAATGAATCTGAAAAGGTTTAGGAACTTGAGCATTAGAAAAAGGCTGTTAGGACGCTGAGCAGAAACGGTATACGTTTCTGGAATAAATTAGGGCTGAGATTATCAGCAATGTTTTTTTAATAAATTAATATTTAAATAATATTGTAAGAGCAAAATGGTAAATCAACGTTGGGGTTAAACTCTTCCCACTTATAATAATATATGATGATATATGATTAGACATACCACTTAGTATTTAGAATACTAATAATAAAGTCAAAAACTTTTGTACAATTTTTTTCTATTTAATAGTGAAGTTTATAGAAAACAAAAAAGTACAACACTGACTTATTAGATGAAGTTTTCATATTCTTCAAACAAATTGCATAGTCTTATTTATCCATAGTAGAAAACTTAAAAAGTTTTTACTCTACAAAAATCAGACACAATCAAATTCACTAGGAGTACAAAACTACAAAAAGAAAATTCAAACAGAATAAAACATATTCTTAGATTATCACATAGAAATGTTTTTCTTTTCAAATATTCTTCCAACTATAACATTTTGACATACTATTTTAACGAAAAAAATGTGCAACTCTCATTCTACAAACTAAATAATTTTAAAGGCAACACTATTTGCCAAAGAAAATTCATTCCAAAACATATGGTTTGCAAGTCTTTTTCCGAAGACACAAATGATAAATATCAAAACTGTTAACTTTTAGAAACCGTTTTCCTCCTCAGATAAATAATAAGAAGGTTAACTGGCGTAATCTTTAATCAGAATACCATCAATTCTTCTGATACACTTCTCACTTCGACCTTGCTAATCAAAGCACTGAATTCTGGAGAAGTAGTGCATTAATCTTCTACTTCCATGATTTGTTTCTCTCAATCAATAAAATACAAGAAAAACCAACAGTATGATAATTTCCTTAAGATTGTTGTTCATCTTGTATCCTTAAGATACTTAGAACAAAAACTTTGAAGAACTTGATAAGAAACAACAAAATTTAAATAGCATTTTCAAAACTAGAAAATTAAAACCTGTAGAGAAAATAGAATCATAAACATATTAGAAATAATATACAAAATATTTTTCTTAAAGAAGAAAATCGAGCCCACTGAATGCACAGTGTCCCCTTAAGGAAATTATTCCCCTCAAGTACCCGAGGTTAATGGAATATATCCTCCCAAGATAGAACAATCTTACTCACAGGTGATCAGTACGTAAACCCACAGTGTCAGCGAACCACTCAACCACAGTAAAGTACACTTAAAATACTAGATTTAGTAGTAGTAGAAGAAGTCCAAAAAATTCATTCTGCTTAAAATGAAAGGAAATCCCTCAATTTATAGAAAACAAAGAGTAGTGTGATAAGGTTCTTATAGTGCCTTACTGGAAAGGTCACAACCCTTTGAAAAAGTCACAATCTTTCTAAAAGGTCACAACTTTTCGAAAGAGTCACAACTTTTCATAAAAGTCACAACTCTTCACAAAGTCACAACTTTTCATAAAAGTCACAACTCTTCACAAAAGTCACAACTTTTCATAAAAGTCACAACTCTTCATAAAAGTCGCAACTCTTCATTTTCCATTTACACCTATTAAAACCCAACAGAAACATATCTCAAATGTACAAGTTGAGGTATTACACAAGAGAAACATATTCAATTGAAAGTACGTCCAATACCTTACATTAGTCCTCCATGTACTAGCCAAAATTAAACTTCTATCAGTTAACTCTTCTAGATACTCTTATGCCACCACTTCTAACCTTTTATTGTTTCTAATCAACTTGGAAACATTATGTCACGCCCTGAAAATACCCTCAGGGCGCGGACACGGGACTTAGGATCACGAGTGACCCCAAGCTAACCCTGCTGGCATATCATAAGCAACTAAAGTAGACTGAAGCAATAAATACTGTACGGAAGCTAAATCATGTAAAAAACTAAAATGATGGAGAATACCCATATACTAAACATGAATATAGGAAAACTGAGAGTTTGAATACAAATGAAAATTCAAACTCTTAACACTAAAGATTGAACTAACTATGTCTGAAAGAAAGCCTCTATTGGGACATGCCCCAGCTAGATCTAGCAAAATTGAAACTAAAGCTAAAAGCAAGAAAGATAACCATGTCACTAGTCCTCAAAGAATGAGGACTCACCACTGATGTTGCTGAACTGAAGATTGGGAACCGATCTATGCATGATCTGACTGCTGAGGACTTGAACCTACATCACGAGAAGATGTAGCATAGAGTATGCATCAGTACTTGAAAGGTATTGAGCATGCAAGATAGAATAAAGCTGAACAATAACATAACCGAACAAGCAATAAAGCAATGATATAATCTGAACATGATAAGGATACTGAAAATACTGAACATGACTAAACTGAATGTAATGACCACGTTTATAACATGCTGAGAGTGAATATAACATAGTAAATGTAACAGAATCTGACTGAACTGTAAGGGAGCTACTAATAACCGACATAAAACCGCATGAGTTAAATGCGGAGTCCGATGTATACGCCCCATTGAGAGGACCCAATATACCTGCCAGAAGTATAGAGGCATGCTGGCGTGATCACTAAAATGTAATGCCCAACAGAGAGGACTTATCATATGAGGCACGTAGTTCTGGGACTTGAGGGTGACTGACCCTAGTCTACTCGGTATTAAGCTTCTCCCAATTGATTAATTAATTAACACCTTATGACTAAAATGATGTACGTAATACTGGATAGATCAAAATACTCACATACAAACTGAGAATGCAACCTTAATATACTGATAATAATGTATTAAAAAATTGAGGCATATTTATATATATCTGAATTAACTGACCTAGCATGTGTAATTCATGAACAAAAGGAAGTACATAACTAGGGTTCTGAATTTATGCATAAATCTGGGCAAAAACAATACTACAACATGATACTATGATTTGGATCAGTTTAACAGTTAAAACCCAACAATTCTAACATTCAAGAAACCCTAAGTCTAGATAATATTAAGGGAATCAAGATTCTTACTGAATTCTAGGGACCTAATTGGTGAAAGGAACCCACTAGTGAAATCCCACATACCTGGTGACGAATTCCACGGAGAAATCTTTCGATTTCATGGTTGGAACTGATGGAACCTTGTTGCGTTCTTGAACTAGGGTTCTTGACCTATTTATCTTACTCTCTAATTTTTCCTAAGTTTTGATGAATGATCTGACTTAGGTAAGTTCTAGTTATGTTTCTAGGCTAAAACTGACCAAAACTACGTAGTTTAGGGGTACAACACATATAGAAAAGACCAAAAGACCATTGACTTAACTGATGTCGGGGTCACCGACAGACCGTCGATCGACTGACGTGGTCCATGACCTGACCTACGGTCCGTGAGTCCGGTCATGGGTTGACCCTTAGAATATTTTTCTAGAGGTTTCGGGGGAAGGGTCGCAGGTGGTGCACCACGGACCTGCAGGACAGACTGTGGGCCTCCTATGGTTCGTGGATGGTGCCCGTGGGTGCCACCTGCAACACTTGAAATCTGCAATATGGTATTTTCTAGCATACGGGGTGTTACATTATCTCCCCCTTGGGAACATTCATCCTCGAATGAAGACTAAACTAGTCGAAATGGAGGGAGAGAGCTGCAACCCCTACCACTAAACACTGGAAATTGATTTATGACTGAACTAAGTTCCAAGAACATTCAAATATGCTGAAAATGCAAGTACAAAGTGAAGGAACATGATACTAAGACTGAAACTGTGCATGAATGACTGAAAAACTGGAGAGGAACTATTACCTAAAGCTGGAATGAAATCGAAAGGAAAGAGGTTAGGATACTTGGCCTTCATGGTTGCTCCCTCTACGGACTGACTCCTCCACAAAACCTTGACTGAAGCGACTTCTTTGTTTCTCAACCTTCGAACCTGACGATCAAGGATTTCAACTGGTACCTCTTGATAAGTGAGACTATCCTTCACAACCACACTTTCTAAAGGTACAATAGATGCTAGATCACCCACAGACTTCTTCAGCAATGAAATTTGAAAAACCGGATGCACTCCAACTAGTTTTGTTGGCAACTCTAACTCATAAGACACTTTACCAACCCTTTTCAAGATCTTGTAAGGGCCTACATAACTAGGACTGAGCTTCCCCTTCTTGCCAAATCTCATCACCCCTTTCATAGGTGACACTTTCAGGAAAACCCAATCATCAACTTGGAACTCTAATTCCCTTCTCCTTACATCTGCATAGGACTTTTGGCGACTCTGGGCTGTCTTAAGTCTATCTCTAATGAGTTGCACTTTCTCCATAGCATCATGAACTAAATCTATCCCTATCAAGGCTGCTTCACCTACTTCAAACCAACCAACTGGAGATCTACATTTACGCCCATACAATGCCTCATAAGGGGCCATCTGAATGCTGGAATAGTAACTATTATTGTAGGCAAACTCTATAAGAGGGAGGTGATCATCCCAACTACCCTTGAAGTCTATCAAACAAGCTCTCAATATGTCCTCTAAGGTCTAAATGGTACGCTCTGCTTGACCATCCTTCTGTAAATGAAATGTTGTGCTAAGGTTAACTTGAGTACCAAGACCTTTCTGAAATGACTTCCAAAAATGAGAGGTAAACTTAAGACCTCTATCTGAGATGATAGACAAAGAAACCCCATGTAACCTGACTATTTCATTAACTTAAAGTTTGGCGTAGTCCTGCACCGAATCTGTACTATTGACAGCCAAAAAACGTCCAGACTTACTAACTCTGTCAACAATTACCCAAATGAAGTCATGTTGTCTGCGAGTACGAGGTAAACATGTGATGAAGTCCAAGTTGATCACTTCGCACTTTCAAGTAGGAATATTGATCTCTTGAGTCATACCTCCTGGTTTCTGATGTTTTACCTTGACTTGCTGACAATTGGGGCACTTAGCCACAAAATTTTCTATATCCCTTTTCATACCATTCCACCAAAAGACCTCTTGCAAATCACGGTACATATTAGTGGCACCTGGATAAATAGAATATCTGTAATTATAGGCTTCTGCAAGAATCTGATGTAACAATTGACCCACCTTAGGAACACATAATCGGCCCTAATAGCGAAGTACACCATCTCCCCCTTGGAAGAAAACCTCAACTATATGTTGATGGACTGCACTGTTTAGTTGAAGCAATATCGGATCACTTTCTTGATTTTCCTTAACCTCCACTACCAATGAAGATTCTGACCCTTTTTGAACTGTTACACCACCATCTAATATGCTCGTAAGACGAACTCCTAGGTGAGCAAGTCTATGAACATACTTTGCTAGCTCCTTTCTTTCTTCCTCAACATGTGCTACACTACCCATAGATAGTATGCTAAGAGCATATGCTACTACATTGGCCTTACCAGGATGGTAATGCACTCTCATATCATAATCTTTGAGGAACTCTAGCTATCTCCTCTGGCCAAGATTCAACTCTTTCCGGGTGAACATATACTGAAGGCTCTTGTGGTCTATGAACACATCTACATGGAAACCATACAAGTAATGTCTCCAAATCTTAAGTGCAAACACCACTGCCGCTAGCTCGAGGTCATGAGTTGGATAGTTTTTCTCCTGCACCTTAAGGTATCTATCTAGAAGCATAAGCTATAACCTTACCTCGCTGCATCAACACACAACCTAGGCCGACTCTGGATGCATCACAATAGATAACATAACCTTCTGAACCCTCTGGTAGAGTCAAAACAGGAGTTGTAGTCAACCTAGTTTTCAATTCTGTGAAGCTTTTCTCACAACCATCTGACCACTGAAACTTGGCATTATTCTACGTCAATTTAGTCATTGGAGAGGTTGTGGATGAAAATCCTTCCATGAACCTTCTGTAAAAACTTGCTAGACCCAAGAAAATTCTTATATTTGTTCGAGAGGTAGGTCTGGACCACTATTTCACCGCTTTTATTTTCTGAGAATCCACTTGGATCCCTTCGCTAGACACAATGTGACCAAGGAAAGCAACAGATTGCAACCAAAACTCATATTTGCAAAACTTAGCGAATAACTGGCGATCTTTGATAGTTTGTAGAACAACCCTCAAATGATTCGCATGTTCTTCCTCATTCCTAGAGTAAATGAGGATATCATCAATAAAGACGATAACGAATAGGTCTAGATACTGCTTGAACACTCTATTAATCAAATATATGAAAGCTGCAGGAACATTGGTTAGTCCAAATGACATAACTACAAATTCATAATGAACATATCGAGTTCTGAAGGTTGTCTTTGGGATGTCACTATCTATGACTCTGAGCTGATGACAACCAGATCTGAGGTCTATCTTTTAGAACTGACTAGCACCCTGAAGTTGGTCAAACAAGTCATCAATCTTGGGGATGAGATACTTATTCTTGATTGTATCTTTGTTCAATGATGCTTATCGTGACCAACGACACTAACTACGGTTCGAGTGTCTACGATCGTCGATAATATAGTAACCCAACCAACGGTTGTGGTCTTGTCCCAAGGGAGGTGTCTTGAGAATTAATAGAAAAATAAAATCTACTTCTAACTAGTCGTAGCTAAAGACATTAACGATTAAAAATATTGTAAATCGAAGGGGGACACAAAAGTGTCAAATATCAATTTGGGGTTTTTGTCACAAGTAAGTAAAAACAACAAAAATAATAAGAAAATCAAGTATGAGGAAGAGTTCTTGGGGTGTGACCGCAATACAAGTTGAGATAAATGGTTGGGTACATGCTTTGGATAGGAAATTTTCAAGATAATAGTGACTAGGCTAAGCTTTAGATAAAACTAAGTTCACTCTCGGGCAACTTACCCCATTTCAAACGCGTTTCTCTCGGAAACCCATTTGCCGCATGAAGACCAGCCTACGCCTTACCCCACTCACTCTCTCAAGATGAGTGTTAGGATATGGGACTAGGGCTCACCCTATCGGTCTGAACCTCATGTCGACCCACTTCTTAGGCAATCAGTCTAGTGGTCTTGGTTTCGCGACCTCCCTCTCGGGCAAGCCGAAAACACATGGGTGGCTCTGTATTTGCAACTACAAACCCATTAAATTAAACCACAATCACTAGGTGAAATCTTCATTAAAATACTTCTAACCTATCAGCAAGCAAGATCCAACTATAATATCAACACATATTTGCTAAATCACACCCCAAGAATGGGGGGTTTTAGCCACACTTCAAGAAACAACAAAATACACCTAAAATGATAGTGAAATCAAATGGGTATAACAAATTAAACCTTGATTTAAGCAAGGGAAGAAGAATGGAGAAGACCCACTTCCAACTTGGGGAAGTTGAACTCGTTTCTTCAAGTTTCCCTAAAACACTCTACAAACTTCAGTCAAAAAGTACTAAAAAATATATTGTCTAAAGTCTGATACTAAAAATGTAATGCTAAACTTGATACTAAGCTATAACTCTCAACGAGTATTTATAGTTCAGCAAAAACTTGTGATGCAGTGGATCATTCGGCGACATTAGTCGGAATTGCCAATTGACTCGGCGATTCACCCTCAGGTGCAATTCATCGCCATCTTGCACCATCCTTCGACATTGTCATGCTCTGTGTCATTGGGTGACATAGTACTGCTTCGCGGAACTATTTGGCGACACGTCGACTGCTCCTTTAATCACCTTTTGATCCACTTCATTCAGGGCTTCGCGTACTGGAACAAAGGGCGGAGTGCGTCCCTTTTGCTATTCGCCACGTATGCTTGGCGATGCTCAGGCTTCAGCTTCTTGGTTCTTTTCAGCCTTTTTGTTCCTTTTTGCGCCTAAGTGTCCATGCTTCCACTAAAACTTCAAATACCTGAAACTTAAGCATTTTCATCAGATATTGAGATAAAATAAGAATTTCAGGGCACAATTCCCATTGAAATATAGCCCTAAATGAGTCCAATTTGTGGACTCATCATTCAACTGCCTATAGTCAATGCACATTTTGAGAGAACCATATTTCTTCTTCACGAACAATATTGGTGCACTCCATGGGGAAATAATGAGTCTGATGAAACCCTTATCTAGAAGGTCTTTTAACTACTCTTTCAATTCTTTAAGCTCAGCTAGAGCCATTCTGTAAGGAGGAATATAAATAGGTTGGGTATCTGGAAGGAGATCAATTCCAAAGTAGATTTCCCTTTCGGGAGGAACTCCGGGAAGATCTTCTGGAAACACTTCTGGGAACTCATTTACTATTGGAACTGACTCAAGAGTTGGGGTTTCAGAGCTTCAATTCTTAACCCAAACTAGATGATAGAGATAACCCTTAGAGATCATCTTTCTAGACTTAAGGTAAGAAATGAATCGAGCCATAGGCGCTAAACTACTACCCTTTCATTCTAAGATTGGTTCGTCTGGAAACTGAAAATGAACAATCCTAGTTCTGCAATCGACTAAGGTATAACAGGAATGTAACCAATCCATGCTTAGAATGACATCGAAGACTACCATTTATAACTCTACAAGATCTACTGAGTTGACTTTCTGAGAGACTGTGACAGGGCAATTTCTTTATACCCGTCTAGCTATAACTAGGTCCCTGACTGGAGTAGAGACTGAGAAGAGTTCTGAGAGAATTTCTGGACCGACACTGAAGTTGACTACTATATAAGGAGTTACAAAAAAAAAAGTAGCTCATGGATCTAACAATGTATAAACATCTAAGTTAAAAACTCGTAACGTACCAGTGTCTACATCTGGAGAGTCTTCGTGATCCTAGAGAGCCTAAAAAGCATACAACCTGTTATGGCGCTGACCGCCACCTGTACCAGATGAGTTACCCTGCTGAGTCGGGCGACCAGCTGGTGCTGCTTAAGTAGTGGATTGAGCTCTACTATTATTGCCCCCTTGACCCTATTTAGAAGGACAATCTTTCCACCTGTGACCAGACTGGCCACACCCAAAGCATCATTCCTTCCCTGCAAGACACTCACCCGGATGGTTCTTACCACGCTTCAGACAAGTTGTGTATGTTTTGGCGCCTGAAACACTACATTGGGACTTAGAGCTTGATGCCCTACCTTTCTGATCATTTAGGAACTTGGAGGATGGAACACTAGCTGATGAAGGTGCTAGAGTTGAAGACTTCTAGTGAAACTGCGAGTGATTTCCACCATCCGAGTTTTGTTGAGAATAGTCATAGCTGTATGTCTAAGCTTTCTTATGCTCCTTGGCATGTTCCCTAAGCTTATCTCCCTGAGCCTGCTGAGCATGATTCATGAGCCTAGAGATGTTCATATCTTCAAGTAACATGGCATTCCTACACTATGTTTTCACTAGATCGGATACCCCATACATTAACTTGTTTATTTGAGACCTGGAATCAGCAACCATGTAAGGAGAATACCTGGAGAGTTGGGTGAACTTGAGTCCATACTCTTGGAACGTCATAGAACCGTGCCTCAAATTCATAAACTCCTGAGCTTTGGCCTCCTTCAACTTTCTTGGGAAGAACACGTCCAGAAATGTCTCACTAAAGCATTCCCAAGTGATAGGAGTTGCATATGTACCTCTTTTATATTTCCACTGAGTATACTAGATATGAGCCACATCTTTAAGCTGGTAAGATGTCAAATCAACCTGATCATTCCCAGTTACCTGGATGACTTCAAAGATCTTCTTGACCTCATCAATGAAAATTTGGGGATCTTCACCAATCTGCGATCCCAAGAACTTAGGCGGATTCATCCTAACAAAATCTCAAACTCTAGCTGCAGCTGTCCCAAAATTAACATTTGCCAAAACTGGAGCCTGCTTGTTGTTCTGGTTGGTCACACTCTAAGCCAACAACTGCATAGCATTCCGAAATTCAGCATTTCAAATTTCCTGATCTGGGACTGGAGGAGTTATGTTTGCATTCCTTGAATTCACATTCCTTCCATAAGCTCTACGATGAGGCATGATTTTAAAGGTGCATAACGAATGATTAGCACGAGGAATTAGATCATACCTTCCGCACGATAAGAGTAACAAAGAAATTGAAGTTTTCCTAAAACACTTTGCAGCCTCATTCTCATTAGATGTGGTCCACTTCATACACAAGAAAAAGACTTTACTTAGTACATCTTTTCAGACATCCTAGGACACTTAAACCTAGTGCTATGATACCAAATTTGTCATGCCCCGAAGCTACCCCCACGACTCAGAGACGGGACCTAGGATCACGAGTGACCCTAAGCTAACCCTGCTGGAATATCATAAGCAACTAAAGTAGACTGAAGCAATAAATACTGTGAGAAAGCTAAATCATGTGAAAAACTGAAATGATGGGGAATACCCATATACTAAACTTGAATATATGAAAATTGAGAGTTTGAATACAAATGAAACGTCAATTTCTAACACTAAAGTTGGAACTAACTATGTCTGAAATAAATCCCCTACTGACTAGAAATAGTGGGACATGCCCCAGCTAGATCTAGCAAAACTAAAGCTAAAAGGAAGAAAGATAATCATGTCACTAGTCCTCGAAGAATGAGGACTCACTACTAAAGTTGCTGAACTGAAGATCGAGAACCAATCTATGTGATATCTGATGAGGACCTGAACCTATATCATGAGAAAATGTAGCGCAGAATATGTGTCAGTACTTGAAAGGTACTAAGAATGAAGGATAGAATAAAACCGAACAATAACATAACTGAACAAACAATAAATCAATGATATAATTTGAACATGATAAGGATACTGACAAAACTGAATGCAATGACCAAGTTTATAACATGTTGAGACTGAGTACTGAACTATACTGATAACATGGTCAATGCAATAGAATCTGACTGAATTGTAAGGGAGCTACTAATAACGGACATAAAACCACATGAGCTAAATGTGGAGTCCGATGTATACGCCTCATCGAGAGGACCCAATATACCCTACCAGAGGTATAGAGTCATGCTGGCGAGATCAGTAAAATGTAATGGCCAACAGAGGGGACTTATCCTAAGAGGCACGTAGTTCTGGGACTTGAGGGTTACTAATCCTAGTCCACTCGGTATTAAGCTTCTCCCAATTGATTAATTAATTAACACTTTATGACTGAAATGCTATAATACTGGATAGCTCAAAATACTGACATGCAAACTGAGAATGCAACATTAATATACTGATAATAATGCATTCGAAAACTAACACATGTTTATATATATCTAAATTAACTGACCTAGCATGTGTAATTCATGAACTAAAAGAACTACATAACTAGGGTTCTGAGTTTTTGCATAAATCTGGGCAAAAACAATACTACCACATGATACTATGATTTGGATCAGTCTAACACTAAAACCCAACAATGGTAACTTTCAAGAAACCCTAGGTCTAGATAATACTAAGGGAATCAAGATTCTAACTGAAATAGAGGGACCTAATGCGTGAAAGGAACCCACTAGTGAAATCCCACATACCTCGTGATGAATTCCACCGAGAAATTTTTCGATTTTGGGGCTTGAACTGATGGAACCTTGATGCGTTCTTGAATTAAACGATGTAGTTTAGGGGTCCAACGCATATGGAAATAACCAAAAGACCTCTAACTTAATTACAGTCAGGGTCACCGACGGATGGGAACGACGGACCGACGGATCGTCGATTGACTGACGGTCCATGCTGGTCAACCGTCAATCGTGTCTGAGAGCTGAAATTTGGGGGTCTGATCCACGGACACGGACCATGGTTTGTGACCTGACCTACGGTCCGTGGGTCCGGCCGTGGGTCGAACTCTAGAATATTTTTCTGGAGTTTTTGAGGGAAGGGTCATAGGTGGTGCACCACGGACCTGCAGGACAGACCGTGGATCCTCCTACGGTCCTTGGATGGTGCTCGTGGGTGCCACCTGCAACACCTAAAATCTGCAATATGGTTTGTTCTAGCATACAGGATGTTGGACATTAATCTCTTTATCTTGAGGAAAACCTCTAAAGAAAGAATTGATTGAAATTGTTGAGATACAGTACCAAGAATGGTGGACATTAATCTCTTTATCTACAATCTATTTACTACCCCATTATCTTCCTATTCATTGCTAGGAAAACTTCTTCTACTATAAATAGTAATGGTCTTCATTTGATTTAAGACACTAGAAAAATATAGAGTGAAAAAAGTTAGGAAAAAAAAAGAGAGTTTTTATTAGTTGAAGGGAGGGGTTATTTTTGTGGAGCTTTGGACTCAACACTTTTTCAGAGTTGTTGAGTTACACTTTTGTGATTAGGTTGTTGTATCCTGGAGGGGATAAGTCAAGAAGGACTATTGTTAGACCGGTGAAAAACATTTGTTGCACTCTGCTTGAATCTCCTTAAAGAGAAGATATATGCACCTTAGCCTGAAAAGATATTTATTTCTTCATTTTCTTTCAATTGTAATATTGTAATTTTGTTATTTTATAATTTTTCACTAACAATTTTAAGCAGATTCAAAATGGCTACAATTGAAAAAACCGCGGATGTCAAGATGGGATATCTTAACAAGTTCGGTTCAATGGTAATGATTTCAAGAGATGGAAGGGTAAAGTACTTTTCTACTTAAGTTTTCTCAATGTTTCTTATCTGTTAACTGAGAAGAATCCTAATAAAGCTGACATCACCTCTATGAATGATGATGAAACTATTTCTCATCTAGAGAAAGTGGAAAAGTACGATGGTGATTCCTATAAGTTTCGGTATTATATTTTTAATTGTTTTTCTGATTATTATGATAGTACTTACTCTAGTGCAAAGAAAATTTGGAAAGCATTGCAGAGTAAGTATGATACCAAAGAGGCTGGAGCAAAAAAATATGCAGCTAGTAGATTTTTTCGTTTCCAAATGGTGGACAACAAATCAGTGGTAGACCAAGTTCAAGATTTTATAATGATTGTTGGAGAGCTTAGGTCCGAGGAGGTAAAAATTGGAGACAACTGTATTGTTTGTGGTATAGTAGATAAACTTCCACCTTCTTGGAAGGAATTTCAAAAAAACTATGCACCACAAACTAAAGGAAACCTCTCTTGAAACGTTGATAATGAAAATCCGCATGGAAGAAGAGGCAAGGGGCCAAGATGCACTTTTACAAACAGAAGAGAGCAATATCACAACGAAGGTAAATTTTATTACTTCAAATAATGTTACTCCTGAAACTCACACAAATACTTTATTGAAGCCTAAGAAGAAAAAATTCAAGAAAAATAATGGTAGACCTCCCAAGAAAAATAATGGTGAAAATAACCAAGCACAAAATCAACAAGTTCATGATAAGGGACCGTGCTTTGTTTGTGGAAAGAGTGGGCATATAGTTTGATTTTGCAGATTCTAGAAACGTGGTCCTAATCCTCAGGCAAACATTACCGAAGACCCTTTTGTGGCGGTCATTACTGACATAAATATGGTTGAGTGTGTTGATGGATAGTAGGCTGATTCTGGTGCAAACCGTCATGTCTGTTATGAAAAAGACTGGTTTAAAAAATATACTCATTTCGAGGAGCCCAAAACAATCATGCTTGGTGATTCTCACACAACTCAAGTGCTAGGAATGGGAGATGTCGAATTGTGTTTTACTTCTGGAAGGGTATTAACTTTGAAAGATCTACTTTATACTCCTTCCAAGAGAAATAAATTGTTGTCTAGTTTTCTTCTTAACAAAGCAGGCTTTAAACAGATTATTGAAGCTGATCAATATATATGTAATTGTGAAAAAAAATACTTTTGTGGGAAAGGGGTATGCTTGTGATGGGATGTTCAAACTGAATGTTGAAATAAATAAAGCTACTACTTCTGTTTATATGCTTTCTTCTACCAATTTTTGGCATACTCGTTTGTGTCATATTAATGATCGTTATGTTTCAATCATGAGTAGTTTAGGAATAATCTCAATGGTTAAAAAGAATTTTGAAAAGTGTGAGGCTTGTAGTAAAGCCAAAATCACTAAAAGGCCTCATTTTCAAGTTGAAAGAAAAACTGATTTGTTAGAATTAGTTCATACTGATATTTGTGAACTTGGTGAAATTTTAACTCATGGAGGTAATAGATATTTTATCACTTTCAGTGATGATTTTTCTAAGTTTACGTATGTTTACTTGATGAAAAATAAAAGTGATGCTTTTGAAAATTTTAAAACTTATCTCCATGAAGTTGAAAATCAGTATGGAAGAAAAATAAAAAGAATTAGAAGTGATTAGGGATAGCAATGGAGCAGGGCAAATTATAGTGTTTGCGGGGAAGTGGGATTAATGATTTTGCAGGGGCGGGACGGAGCGGGGCAGGACGGAGCGGGGCGGGTATAAAATATTTCTTTAGGAAAACATGTGGGGCAGGGCGGGTACGAGTTATTTTTTTTTTCTTTTAAAGTTAAACTAAATTGGGCGAATAGCAGATGCAAATCAGTTGACAATTGATACTGAATATTTTAGTTTATTATGCCTATCTTTTGTCTGTAGTATTTATACAATATTTGATGAAGTAAAATGATGCATCACTTGTGATGAATTCTGATTCTAATTAATTTTTATACTAACTAGGCTATATATTTTATTGTTTACCTTCATAATCATGGTGTTAGAAGTAATGTAACAAATTCTTAAATGAGGAACTAAAGTGTTTGAAAAACGTAATAAATTACAGCATTGTTTTACTTAAGTTAAATGTCAAAATCAAGCACATGTACTGTTATGTTGAAGTTTTGCGGGGCGGGTATATGCAGGGAGGGGTGGGGGAGAGGAAAAAAAATTGTGCTATGCGGGGCGAAGTAAAGCCATTGCGGGTTTATGCGAGTTTACCCCGCACCATTGCCATCCCTAGAAGTGATAGAGGTCGTGAATATGACTCAAATGAGTTTAATTCTTTTGTTAGATCATTGGGAGTAATTCATGAAATTACTCCTCCTTATTCTCCTTCATCTAATGGAGTAGTGGAAAGGAAAAATAGAATTTTGGTTGAATTAACTAATCCCATGCTTATTGAGTCACATGCACCTTTAAATTTATGGGGTGAAGCTATTTTGACTGCGTGTTATGTGTTGATTTGAGTGCCTCATAAAAAGTATATATTGACACCTTTTGAATTGTTGAAAGATCACAAGCCAAGTTTTGGGTTGTCTAGCCTTTGTGAGGCTAATGGATCCCAAGGTTACAAAGTTGGGTAAGAAAGTTACTACTTGTGCTTTTCTTATGCTTCAAATAGTACAGCCTATAGATTTTTTAATCTTAAAGATAAATAGAGATATCACTCACCATTTGGAATACACACTTGAATAAGAAGAAAAGTCTTCTACTACATCTACTTCCCTTGTCTTCTTCTCTTTATACTTATATTGCTTTAAGCTTCATTTTATAACACATTATCAGCACGAGTCTATATATTAATATTATGATGCTTGATAGATCAACACTATAAATAGAGATATCACTCATCATTTGGAATACACACTTGAATAAGAAGAAAAGTCTGCTCCTACATCTAATTCCCTTGTCTTCTTCTCTTTATACTTATATTACTTTAAGCTTGATTTTATAACACGTTATCAGCACGAGTCTCTATATTAATATTATGATGTTTGATAGCAATATAGCTAGCAGAGTTTGTATACTTATCCCATCCCAAAATTTCTATTACAGAAAGACAGGAAGAGATGACAAAGTTGATACACTCAACAACAGAGTTGGCTTGTTCCAAGTTGCATCCAAATTGTTTATCATCATGCTTCTATAATCCAGAACTAGAGTTTATTAAATCAACTAATCATACGTAAGCTTTAGAAAGTATTGCTTACATTTAATTATGATTTGTCGATTGTACTGAGTATTGAAGAAGTAGTAATATGAATATTCGGTTCCTCCGAATAAGCTGAGATGATTTGACTAATTTTGTTTGTACATATATTTGAATAAATAAATTCTCTTTTTAAAGTTTAAAATTTCCAAATTTAGTTCCACTAATTGTATGGTTGAGGTGGTGTAGGAAATTATATAAATGGAAATAAGGATTCAATTGATATTTGTTGAGAGCAAAGAGGCTCTAAGATGAGTCCATTGCACATGACCTACTATATAATTGATTGAGGGTAAGACGATAGATCCAAGTTCCATCGCACCAAAAGGATAAGACATCAGGTTAAAGTCTGGATGTACCATAATGAAAAGTGTTTGAGGCTAAGACGGTAGATTCAAGTTCTATCGCACCAAGAGGCTAAGACATCAATTTAAATTCTGATGCACCATGATGATAATACGTTGGGTTCATGTCCCATCAATTTATGACCTAAGACGGCTTTATAAGGATAAGACGTTGGATTTAAGTTCTAATGCACCATAATGATGATTTAATGAAGACTATGACAAACTAATTGTATTTTTTATGAGAACTCTTGAATTTTGCCCAATTGATTTGCTCCATTCTCTTATGTTAATGTTGTAGCAGTACATGATACATCTTAAAGATGACAGTTATTATTGTGGTTGTACAAATGAATATGGGCATGAGAAAAAAGAAAATTGTAATAGTCATCATTGTGGTTAAATTAAGAACAACATGAGTTCTCCATATATTCCTTCAAAATGTGAAGGTAATTTTTATCATCAAAAGGAATAAAAATTCATTGGACACGAGATTGTTGTGCAATCTAATAATATGATAAATTTGTAAATCCTCTATCAAAAGAAAGGAAGATAAAGTGGTGGTACACTTGACCTTTCAAAGTGATGTTGAGGTGTGTCATGCAAAAATGATAAAATTTAAGGGCATGACAATGAGCTTACAATGCAAATTTATGAAGCACATACAAATGATTAGTCCATTCCTTAAAGAGATTGTGACTTGTGATAAGCATTGTGAGTGTTTGCCAATTCTTGAAAGTGAATGGGTCAAAATATGAAGGAAAGAATTACGAATAAGAACATATTCATGTATAGTTGGAATATGCCACAACTCACCTCTAAGGCAGGTTCGAGAGAAATAAATAAATTTTATTTGGGAGAAATGGCCAATGGTATTGTACGTTTATACATCATATATATTATGGTATGTTTATTGTGAACTATCGAAAGGGAAAAAGAAAGAAGTAATTCTTGCCTATAAAGATTGTGGGCATGATCAAAATAATATTATTGTGTGCCAATGCAAATTTTCATTGATTGTGTACCTATGGTACGACAAAAGTAAAGCAAGACACATGTCTTGCTTGTAATCATTTTGACCATGATAATATTAATATAATTTCCTCCTTGAAGGAAATACTCACCATACGAATGGTGTCTTGGAATATGTGATAGTACACAAAATAATTGTAAGCTCTAACGAGTTGTGAGGAATAATATTGGGGTTGTAGTAAGTCTCAAAAGAAACTTCTTAAGTTTCACATGAATTGAAAAGAAATATTGAGACTATAAATAATGAAAACATTTAATATCTTCAGATTACTACAACCAAAGTGGGTTATAAATATTAATTATGTAAAAGATTAACCATTTTTTCCTCTTGTTTGTTGTGCACAAACATGGACATACTGACGAAATCACATGCAAAAGTAAACTATCAGTGTACTGGAATAAAGATCAGTTGGTGTGATCAGTTGGCCATTCCGATTAAAATATCATGCAAAAATAATTGAGAATTCATATCGTTATATACTGTAGAAATAAAATATTGTTCAAGAATTCTCTTGTGTTGTTTATTCTCATAATAAAATTATCATAATACCAGCTAACGTTGGGATTGTATTCCCTGAAATTATTTGGAAATATGGGCCCATTCACCTGCCATGTCTATCATTTGTAACTATATGATAGATGCATCTATGCGATGGTCACATGTGCTTTGTTGTCAACTTACAAAATAGTGTTTGTAAGGTTGTTTGCTCGAATTGTTAAATTAAGAGCACAGTTCCAAACTATGAAATTATACTGATAATGCTAGTTGGTTTAGCAGAAATTGTATGCCTCCAATTATAGTTAAACAATTGATTATGAGAAAAAATCTCCCAAAAAGAAATTTGGTATGAGATGAATTTGTTTAACCTGTAGCAACGCTTGTACGCATCAAGCCAACAAAGCTCCCCTATCAAAATTTGTTCAGGGTTACGAACCAAATAATTTTCATCTAAAATATTGTTTAATGTGGTGTTTTGATTTTAACTGCTCCACCACGCACAAATATGAAATTCCAATAAGGTTGGGATGAATGTTAGATTTTCTAACATTAGGGGGAGAGATGATTGACAACTAAAAATTATGTGTGAGGTTAATTATGAATTATCTAGATCCTCGTTAAAATAAAATTTAAACTTGAAGTTCAAGTGATAATTCATTTGCATAATATTGCAAATCGTTTCCAGATGAATTTACTCACCCTATGATATAATTCAACTGCAAATGCTCTAATGAGAAGTCCTTGAAGGGCAGATTCTATGATACATCTGAAGTGTAATAGATCAATCGGTTGCAAATGTAAAATTCCTTGAAGAAGGAGAGGAGCGAATGATCAATATGGTCATGATAATGAGGCAAGTGCTATAAGAGGGCACCACAATATAACACTTCATAAAACCTTGCAAAAGGTTCATTTACATGAAAAATGAAAACATCTTGAAAAGTTATGTCATATTGGAATCCATAATCAAATAACCGTCGACAATATCTTTGATATGAAGTAGCGCTCAATGATATAAATTGTGATGAGGATTCTTTATTCAAATATGTCATATAGTGTGGACAGATAAATGATTGGGCAAGTAAATGCATAATTCAAGTATATTTTGTTTCACATAGAAAAGTGATGTTTTGGATTGATAGTCCATAAATCAAGGTATAATGTCAGTTGGGTAAAAATAAATTATTATGTGATGGTATAACCATAAGATATCAAGTACGTCTTGTGCCTTGGGGTATAAAGGTTTGTCGCAAAAATCCTGACATTATTGGAGTTGTTTTCTCCTATGGTGGTTGCAATGAGATTTGTTTTGATCTGGCAATATATGAGAACTTGAATGCATATAATGAATAATTATCATGTCTAGCTAGACAATACTGAAGGTAATATGAAAATCCTTGAAGCAGTCAATGTGTCTCAAACATATTAAAGTTTGAAAGAAACTTTTTCAATAAACCTTCAAGAATCCTTATATGGATTGAAATAATCAAGGAAGAAAAGGGTACAAAAAGAATGACTATAATTGTCCTTGCATTTTTATGAAAAGGTTAGGATCTGAATTTGTTATAATAGTTGTATATGTTGATGACTTGAACATTATTAACACTCTTAAAGAGCTTTCAAAAGCTATTGAGTGTTTGAGAAGGGAATCTAAAATGAAAAGATCCTTGAAAGATAATATTTTGTCTTGACCTACAGATTGAGAATTTCACGAATGCAATATTTGTCCATCAATCAACATACATAGAAAAGTTTTGATGCGATTTTATATGGATAAATCACATTCATTGAGTACCCCAATGATTATGAGATCGTTTGAAATAAATAAAGATTAACTTTGATCTCAAAAGAAGGATGAGGAGCTTCTTGGTGATGAAACTCCATATCTTAGTGCAATCAGGGCACAAATGCATATTGCTAACAATACTCGACCACACATCTGTTTTGCAGTAAATCTATTGGCAAGATTCAGTTTCTCCCCAACAAAAGGACATTGAAATGGTACTAAGCACATACATGAATATCTTCGAAGGATCATAGACATGAGTTTATTCTAATCCGAGGAATCCAAGTCAGAACTGATTGGTTACGCAGATGCAAAATATTTATCTGGTTCGCATAAAGCTCAGTCTCAAACACGTTATTTGTTTACATGTGGAGTCATAATAATATCTTGGGAATCAATGAAGCAAACGTTAGTAACCAATTCTTCAAACCATGCAGAAATAAAATTCCTCCATGAAGTAAGTCAAGAGTGCATCTGGTTGTGATCAATTCCACACCATATTCAGGAAATGTGTGGTTTTTCTTTGAAAAAGAATATACCGACCACAATGTACGACGAAAATAAACTGCAAATGAAAGTTTCCACAAGATGTTTGTTGCTATGAACAAGTTGAATGAGCAACTTGCAGTAACGAGGTCACAAATAGAGTGATTTTCAAGAATGTATTCGGTTAAGCTCAAAGCCTCATCATATCCATGAAACCAGAAAATGATATATAAAAAATGAGTTCACTCCACTACAAAAAAAAGCATATATTACTAAAAAATTCGTCGTAGTTAAATATGAAAATTTATATGGCTAAACACTTCAACTATGATATTATTTTCCATAGCATTCGTAGCAAGATGTAGCGTGGTAAATAGTTAGCTACAAACTTTACATGGTCCATGGCTAAGAACAAATATCTATTGCTACAGATTTTTTGTGTTGTAGTTTTGTTGGTAAAAATAAATTGCCACAAAAAATATATTAGTAGCAAGTAATTTTATTGTTTTGCCACAACATACAAGATTTGTAGCTATCTACATCAATGTTGCCACAAAGGTATTTGCACTGTAGAAAAATATTTAATTTTTTTGCCATGTAAACTTAAATTTGTAGCTATTTCTATAGCTTAGTCGCATGGCAATAGTACTCGTGTTTAGTTACGAATGATAAAATGCATGGCTATGAGCCTATGACATAAAGTATTTGCCACAAACATTTTCTTATTGTAGCTAAAAATTCATATCACTAGCCATGAAATATATTGAATTATAGCTAAAGCATCACTTGCTACGGAAAGTGAAAATTTAGACATTTAATAATTGTATACGCATTCAATAATTTCATTACTATATAAGAATTTTCGCAAGCTTTGTTAGTCAAAAGAGTTGCATAATGAAGATATGAATCAATTTCAAAATATTTCTCAAATTATATATAATTGTGTATTACAATTTTGATAATAGTTACAATATACAATTCTTTTAAGAGACCATCTTGTTTGAATCCAAAGCAGCAGTCTTTCTTCATCACTTCTTCCACGATCTTCAATTGTACCTTAATTTGATCAACATCATCTTGATTTGACATTTATATGTTTTCATTTCACTAACATACCTGTAAATAATAAAAATAAAAATAAAAAGATTTTAGCACCAATAATAAGGACCGCCTCATTATATATATGAGTATGTGTACATATAGGATATATATTCAAGGAGAAACAAATGTCTAGATAATTCTTGTTTACATCCCTACTCTATTCAAATAGGGCAAATCGTCACTGTGACTCAAAAATTAATCAATTAATTCAATTTAAAAGAATTTTAAAAATAAACGAATTTCAAAAGGTGTCGCCACCTAATTTTAGGAAAAACTAGGAAACCAATTAAATGATCTACGAAACCATTAGATTCTAGGTAAGGGGTTCAAGTTATTCCTAAGGGAAGGTGTTAGGCATCCTTCGAAATCTACAATTGTGGGTCCCGACTGAGTTCATTTTTTCAAATTGAGGAAGAGATAAAAATAACATACAAATAAAACAAACATACAATATACACAAGTAATAAAATAAAATAATATAAGAAACAACCTAGATTTGCCTATCATCAATAATATACGATAATGAATCAAAATATTGTTTGAATAGCTTCAATGGGAAGCAACTCCGGGTACCTGTAAAGACACTTAGTAAAAGTGTTAATGATAAATAAATATGAATAAAAATAAATGAATTAAACAATAACCTAAAAAATAAAAATCCGTCTTATTGACATAAGAGGCCTTGAAAATTGACGGTAATTTCTTCATTGACCAATATTAACATATAACAAATATAATCTTAAACTAAATTTCCGTTCTTTAACAACGTGGAGGCCTCCAAAATCGACGGAGAGATTTTCTCATCGGCCAATTTGTAATTTTTAAATATGAAATGATATGAGACAAAGGAGAAATTATCTAAATAAAAATGTAACAAACAAATAATACTACTACTAATAATAATAATAATAAATAAATAACAAACACCAAACTATCAATAACCTAACAAAACAATAATAATTAAATAATAATAACATACCAACATCATTTCTGTAGCATAGTGAACAGTGCCATAAATAAAACTAATTAACTTAACAAAACAAAAAGGGTCAATCAAGAAAATACAACAGAGACCATTAAAAATAAATAAAATAAAAAAATACCACCCATAACACCCATAACTAATAATCAAGTATAGAATCACCGGAGCAAACATTTCTGAGCAAAGACCAACCCAATCCAATATAAACTAATATATTATAAAACAGTCCAATGGGTGACAACAATAAAATATTATTATAATAATAAGAGGAAAAATGAGTCAAAAGTATATTATCTTAACCCATAAAGAAAAACAAAATTCATTTGAACAAACCACTACTTCTAAATCAGTAACAAATTTCACCAAACCAATTTTAATCAATAATCAAACGTAAACATAATAACAAATATAAACAGATATAGGTAACACAAAAACTAAAACCCTCCAAAAAGACATCCAAACAATTGAAAGAAAAAAGAATAAACATTGCGAAACAGAAAGTTACCGATATATGGCTTCTCCGGTCGGATATGCAAATTTCAAGCACGCCACATTGGTTACTGGTTCGTTGAGATGTTGTTATTTCGCTGGAGAGAAAAGGAGTTGATATGGTGGCTTCTGGTGGAATTCGCGATTCCGTCGGAGTTAATGGTGAAAACACCTGTAAATACAAACAAAAAATTGAAAAGGGGAAGGACTGGTCTGTTTTCGGGTTCTGTTTTTCTGTTGTTCGCTGGTGGATTCTGATGGTGGTTTGGTTGAGCTGTTGTGTTCGTTGCTAACTCTCGCTTGGAGCAGTTTCGATTGGAAACAATGGTGGTCTTCTGGTTGTTTAGAGGTGGGGGTGGTCTGGTGATCGTTTCAGCTGGGTTTTTCGCCGGAAAAAGGTGAAAAACGAGTGGGGTTTTCGGTTTGGTTCGCTAGTTTGCCGGAAAGGGAGAATCGTTGGGTTTTTGGGTGGCGGTTGTGAGAGCATTTAGGAGGAGAGAAAGATTAGCATTCTTCCTTTACAAAAAGTTCCTCATAACCTAAATATTTTCCACCACCCTTGACCTAATGAATAAGTCATTATTTATATAGACAATAAAAAATTATTTATAGTACAGTACCATTCTTTTAAAATCGTGCGCCAAAATCACTAACCTTTAAAAATATACATGCATGAAATGTAATCCATATTCGAATGAATTTCTAGACTATACAAACTATCAAAATTAATATTAACAAATGTAACAAATAAAATGATTATTAAAAAGTATAATGAACATAGCTAATGACATGTAAAAAAGGCAATTTATCAGAACTAATTATTTAATCGAAATGAATAAATATTTGAACATAGTCAACTGGTTGTGACAAAAAATAATTTAATTAAAATTAACTGATAAAAAAAATCTTAAATTTTGACAAATAAGGATAGTTATCGATAAACTTATTCAAAATTATAAAAAATGTATTTTAAACTATTAAATAAATAAAAGTTAAAAATTACGAATTTTGAAAATGTTAGGCCAAATTGAGTGTCAACAATTCTTTTACTAAATATTTTAATAGATAAAATCATGGGGAAATGCAAAGTAACAATAAAAGTAAGCAAACCTACAAACTTTTTAAACTTCTTAAAAGGATCATCATGCCCATATATTCACAACTCTTTGTTTTTTGCAGTCGGCAAGCTATGTTTGCTTCAAACTCTATTTATCAAACTTTGAAATCTGGAAATTCATTCATTAGATACAATTTATTAAAAATTCTAAAATAAGTTTAAATTCATAAATTTAAATGAAATAGGCTTAATACAAATCCAAGAATCCTAAAATATGAAGCTATGAACAGACCTTGAATATAAAACCTACAAAAAAAAATCAAAAAAGTAATTAGCAAAATATTACATAAATTTTTTAACTTGAGCAAGAAAAAAGTAATTTGTAAAATATTACAGAAATTTTTTAAGTTGAGCAAGAAAGAAAGGTAAAGAACAGTGAGGGGGAGGGGAGGCGATAGGGGGAAAGGGATCTGTTGTTACTGTAACATCTTACAACTAGAAAGAACTAGAAGGAAGTTTAAAATTTGGAAATAGTTATTTTTTAGAAGAATTTAAAAATCTGGAAATTTGGTAAAGGTATTAAAGTGAGTTTTTGGTCAACTTCAAACAGCCATATTTCCTAGCTCAGGATGTGTTAGGTGTGATTCCATATATGGTTGGAAAGCCTTTGGAATGATCTTTCCAACGCCGCCAAGTTTGCGTGATTCTGAGTTTGTATGAGTAAGTTATGCCCTTTGGAAGTTAAGTTATTCACATGAGGAAATGTCCAATCCGGATTTTTAAAGGGTGTTTTGGTCTTTTCCTTGTCCTCTTATTTTAATGCATTTTTAGGAATTTAATATGGGTCAAATCAGATTTAGTCAGTTTTAGAAAATTGGAATTTACGCTAGGCTTGGAGAAAATAGAATGAAGAAGGGGAAACAAGAACGTTCAAGATTCGTTGAGATTAGCTTGTGGTTTTCGTCGGGGGTGATCCCTACAAGGTATGTGAGATCACATAGAATTGGGTTAGTTCACCCACGTGCCAAGCATGTTTAATTCAGCGTATTTTCGTCCTAAAAAGATTGAGAAATTGATGTTCTTGATAGTTGTTCTTGAGTTGATTTCGTTCTTGAATATGAGTTGGGATTAAGGAGTTTCTTGATGACTAAGTATTGTTTCCTTGAGTTGTTTGGGTTAGATTTTGTGTATATGATTTGGGTACATGAATCTAAAGTGAATTTAGGAAACAGAATCAGATTAAAACGATTGAGGATCAAAAAACGAATTGAAAAATTCGTCATACTCACCTAGGGAGGGCCAGGCGTGGTGCGCCCCATCTGCGCCAGAGGGTTTGGGGCGGCGTGCCTGCAGTGCGCCCAAAGTGAGCCCCAGTAAGTTGGGGCCTGACGCGGCGCTCCCTGAACGCGCCCTGATCAGCGTTTTTCGCCCAGTTTTTGTCATTCAGTCCGTTTAAGCCTTTCTAAAGTGTATTAACACTCCCTATTGATTCTAACTACTCTAAATACCTTCTAAACATCTAGAAATCATCTAGAAACATGATTTACAACCTTGAATCAATAAATTTAAATTCAAGGAAAGTCAAGAGTCAAGTCTAGAAAGTTCTTAGAGTCTTTTCAAGAAGTCGTTTGCAAATGCTTTTAACTTTGTTTTAAAACTTAAGTTTCAAGTTAAGAAAAGAGTAAAGTTTGAAGGTCATGTCTTGAAAAGAGTATATCGGGACTATGCATTCCCAAAGAGTAAAATGTTTTCACATTTAAAGAATAAAGGAAACCTTGATTTTCAAAAGAGCCTTTGAGCTAGTCTTCAGTTAAAGAGTAAATGTTTTCACATTTGAGCAAGAAAGGAAACTGAGATACCAAGAGAGCTTTTAAGCTAAGTTTTGAGTAATTACTCAAACCAAAGAAAGAAGTTGTTTTAAAAACATATGAGCTAAGTATATTTTTGGGAGTAGTATTGAGCACCGATATGGGGATGCGAGTTCATATTAACTCAAGTCTCCATAAACCATGTAGCCATCATGGGTATTAGTGGGTCATACTTTTTAGATGATCACATAAGTTAAGCTAGTGGATCCAGTAAGTTAAGCGTTCTATATGACGACAAAGTATAGGACAGTTCTGGCAGCGTGGACAAGACGTTGTATCACCACTTAGGCTCATAGTGGTTGTTGTCGGTTAGACAAACTCCCACATAAACTATATTACTTTCTTATATGAGTAAAGTTGAGTTTATTATTGCATTTTCTTTAACGAACTAAGATTTTTCAACTGTTTTTATAAGTTTTATATATTGCATGTGCTTTATTGCTTTATATTTGAGTTAAGTTATTCAGAAGTTGAGAAGAGCCAGGTAAGTGTTTCTTTCAGAATCCTTTCAAGCCTATATCTTGTTTTAGCATTCCTACTCGCATACTCGTATATTCAATGTACTGATGCCAGTTGACCTGCATCGTCTTATGATGCAGATGCAGGTAACCAGGATTAGCATCCAACGCCTCGTTGATCCAGCTTGAGCATTCAGAGTCTGTTGGTGAGCCTACTTGCATTCTGGAGGACTCCTTTATTTGCTTTCTAGTCTTTCAGATGTTAGGATAATTGGGGGTCCTGTCCCGACATCCCTCTTTGTTTTAGAGGCTTCATAGACAGATAGTAGTCAGATGCCTTTACATTATCATTTCATATGTTGAGACTTGAGTTGCCGAGTTGGCCAAGTTAAATGTTGACTATTAAACATTCTGAGTTAATTATTTCAGTAAAATTATTTGAGTAAGTTCACGTTGATCATAGTAAGCATGTTTAGAGTCTTCCACTGAGTCAGTAAGCCAGGCCAAGGGTTCGTTTGAGGCCAGCAATGGTTTTCGAGTATCAGTCCCGCCCAGGGTGTAGGCTCGGGGCATGATAGTTACGAAGGGGAGGGGGTAGTTTATTTAATAGTTCTAATTGGGCTTTAAAAAATTTGAGGGGGAATTTTGACTTTTACATTTTTTCATTTTGGAGGGAGATTTTGGGTTTGGATCTAAATATAGAAGGGTTTTAAATTCTTATAATTTATTTTTCTTTCAATTTTTAATATGACGTAATATAAATTTTTTTATTCAGAAGTAATATGAAAAATAATGTTAGTGATAGAAATTACGTCTCAAAATCTTTTGCATGTGCTACAAATTTCATTTTAATCAAATATACATTATTGTTTTTATATAATTACTTATTAAGAATAATAAAGGTAATATCCATAATATCTCTACAATTATTAAATTTTCATAAATACTTTTTAAAAATTAAAATAAGTGCTTACATAAAAAAATAAAATGTATAGTTAACACTTATATTAAAATAGTAATAAAATACCAAAAATAGTTAAATACATAGATATATTTATGACTTTTAAATTAAAAAAATTATTATACATCTAAAAAGGGTGCAATTAATGTTAAAAATAATATGTTGCATATTATAAAATACCAGATTGATAAATTTGAGGCTACAAGTAAATATACAGATGAATAATTTTTGAAGATTACCTTCTTTTTCTTTTTTATATATTCTCTTAAAAAAATTAATTGGTTCTTTCATTTATATACACTTACTATATAATAACGTATTTAATTAAATTATATATAAGTAGGATAGTATAAAATGAGTCGACTCGAATGATGAACAACTTTAATTATATAAAATCAATAATTAAAGATAATTGTCCCAATAAATCATGTATGAATCAAATAATATTTTTGAATATATTTAGTTAGGATGAAGTTTGAACTAAACTTGTAGAAGTTTGCTAGAATTTGATCTAATTAGTTAATTGAAGTAAATATAATGACTTATTTATTAATTTAAGTTATATATTAAATATTTGTAAATTATATTGTACAGTAGATTTGAGTCGAACAATTAACACCTCTAATTAAACTAAGTTGGTAAAACTATTATTATGATAAAACAGGTTTGAGTCAAACAACAATTTTGAAGCACTTAATCAAGAAGAAGTTTCAATAAGACTAACTAATGAAGTTATGTTTAAGTTCGATAAAATTAGTTAATCAAAATTAATTAGATATAACCACTTATTTAATAAATGTATATTTGACATTTACAAGCTCTTCTATAATACTAAATCAAATCGAACAATTAACACCTCTAGTTAGAATAGATAAATATCATTATAACACATACCAAGTCGTGGTAAAAAATAATTATTAGCTATAAAATTTATCACACTAAAAAATTTATGGCTATATCAATTGATCATGATAAATAATTATAGTTGTTAAGACAATTGTATTGCTACAGTGTTTTAGTACTCGAAGCACAAATATTTATTTAGCTACAATATTTTGTTTTAAATAACCATTTTATGATTAAAGGGTTACTATTGCTACAATATATTTCAACACGTGATAAAAATTAATAATTAACTATGAAATTTTATCATAGTAAATAATTTGTGGCTACATTATAACTTGAAGCAAAATTATTTACTTAGCTACAATATTTTGTTTCAAATATTTTAATGTGTCTAAAAGATTACTATTACTACAATAAGTTTCAACTCATGGCAAAAATGAATAATTAGCTACAAAATTTTACTATAGAAGAAAAGACGTGACTATATCATTTAATTATTGACAAATTTTTTGATAACTTGAAGCAAAAATATTTATTTAGCTACAATATTTTATTTCAAATAATTTATTATAGCTAAAATATTACTATTGCTAGAATAATTTTAATAGCGTGTCAAAAATTTATGATTAGCTACAAAATGTTTACTATAGCAGTAAACTTGTAGCTATTCATCCAATTTTTGCCACAACTATTAGCAATTGTAGCAAAAATGAGGAATTAGCTTTGTTATAAAAAATATTGTGGCTAAAAGACACTGTTAATATTTGAGAAGTTGGTATATAAGATTGGATGACATCATCATAAGAAATTAAGCGATGTTTTGATAGGGGGAGTATAATATGCATTGCTCTCTTTTTTCCTTGACCGAGGTTTTGTCCCACTGGGTTTTCCTGGAAAGGTTTTTAATGAGGCAACAAATAATGTGTATCAAAAGATATGTGTACTCTTTTTCCTTCACTAGAATATTTTTCCACTGGGTTTTTACTAGTAAGGTTTTAACGAGGAGCATAATCTATCGACATCCTAGGGGAAGTGTTATAAATCCATTACATTGTGTGGATTATCAATTAGATTTATTAAAGAACTAATTGGATTCATGTATGGGTGCTTCCAAGGTGATAAGAACTTTAAGGGATAATTATGTATCTACTAGTTTTGTGACCTTTAGGAGTGATATCTCAACACTATAAATAGAGATATCAGTCAACATTTGGAATACACACTTGAATAAGAAGAAAAGTCTTCTCCTACATCTACTTCCCTTGTCTTCTTCTCTTTATACTTATATAGCTTTAAGCTTGATTTTATAACATTAGTCATTTTGTAAAAAAAAATTGGAAAAAGGTAGAAGTACCTCTCTAGACTATGACCCAAATCCCAGAGACACACCTTAACTAAACTAAGGTCTTATTACCCTCTTGAACTCAATTTTTTTGTAATTTTATACACTTTTTTGGCTTACGTAGCATCCAAATATTTTCCACACTCCTCAACTGTGTGGTGTCACGGGGTGTGCCATATAAGCCAAAAGGTGTACACACACTACTCTTTGTTGTCTATAAATAGAGGGGTTTCCTCTCATTTTAAAACAACGACAATTCTGAACTTCTTCTATTTCTTCTGCACAATTAAATGTTCGTGTACTTTGCTAATGTTGAGTGGCTTACTGACACCATTGTTTTTGTATCAATACGTTGGTGAATAAAATTGTCCATCATGAGATGATCTAATTCTTTAAACCTCAAGTATTATAGGGGGAAAATTTTCTTAAGGGAACATTGTGCATTCAGTAGACTCATTTTTTTCCTTTCTAGTTCATTCTATTTTTGCATATCCTGGTATGTTTTTTTTACAGTCATTAATTTATACTTATGATATTAATAGTTGTTTTTGACTACATGTTTTAAACTCTGTTGTTTATGTTTCCGCATAGTTATTGTCTCCAATTATATTGAACATATACACATATAGTAGGTATATTCATTGTGCAAACAATAATTACTGTACTCACTTCCAAGAATTCATGTTTTGATATTCTATATAAAATTCTATAACTTAAAAGTACTATATATAAGGTTACATATTATCTATTTTTACATAGATATGAAGTTTCTCACTTATCAATTGAAGAAATTCATAATGCATGTTCAAAAGTTATAATTGATTTCATGTTCAAGCGTAATTTCTTTTATGAATTTGTTAACAATTTTTTGAAATTTTTCCTAGACATATATCACAGTTGTATAATCTATGCAACTTAAATGTGTTATTTTTCTTACAAAATGTCTTTGTATATATATTCTAATTTTCTTATTTATTTTCCTTTTAATGTTTATTAAAGAACCAATGATTTATTATTTCTTGAATAATTCATTCATTAGAGGTTCTTGAATTATGTGATAATGACAAATAATCAAATTCATGTTGGAATATTGCTAATATTTTTTTAAGAACCTATTTTTCCCATTATTTTTAATGTATCGATATTAGTAAAGGATTATTTACAAGTTCAATGCAATTATTATTTATGACTGCGCGAAGCACAGGTAAATGACCTAGTATTATATATAAAATAAGTTTGGGGCGGGGGTAATAGGACCTTAGTTTAATTAAGGCGTGTCTTTGAGATTTATCTCATAGTCTAGGGGGTACTTCTGCCTTCTCCCATTTATTTTTTGTATCTTCCCATATAGTTGGAACTAGCTCATATCAACGTTGGAAAAAAAACACAAAGAAAGTGTATGATAGGGTAATAGGAGAAGATATCCAAAAAAATAATTCCAGTCTATTTAAATTATGAGGAGACCTCAAGTACAAGCTTAAATTGGCTTGGGAAGAAACAAGTTAACATTAAAAGATAAATACATCAAACAAAATAAATTAATCACACGAGACATTAAATTTACGTGAAAACCTCTTTAGTGTAAAGGTAAAAAAGTGCAGGACAAAGCTATACTCTAATCAACTAAAGTTACAATAATGTTCTCAAAAATAATGAAAACCAAAAAGTGTCAAACAACGAGCGACAATAGATAAAAGATAGGATAAAAAACTAAAGAAGAAACTTCTGTCAGTTCCCAATCAAAGAGTAAGATGATAAAGAAATTACATAACTGTAACGACCGGGTTTCGTCGTTATAGAAAAGCCAACGGGGAAACTTTTTTGGTTGAAAAACTTTTTCGTAATAACTTGGAATTTCCCAATCTAGTCCAGATTTCAATGATATTGGAGTAATTAAGGTGTAGGGAAATCTGGTAACAATCGGGTGATTTATTTATGATTTTTATCTCATGAGTAGTTAGATAAGTCGTTAAGGAACCCGTACGACTGTACGGAATTGAATTCGGGTGAGTAGAACTCCCAGAATTGATCGTAGTGTGAACGATATTTTTCTGAGTGTCGTTGGTTAAAGGTGTGTTGTGAAATGGGGATCTTGGAATTATTAAAATAGCTCACTATTTCGTGAAAGCCGCTTTGGCGGTGCATTTGGTCGCTCTGGCGGAGCCTCTGTAGCGGGGTGATGACCGCTGTGGCGGGGCAGACGCGACTTAAAGTAGTAAATAAACCCCAAAACATCTTTATTCTGCACTTTTTGGTTTTTAGAGCTAAGTAACGAACCCCATGCGATTCTTGACAGTTTTCCACCATTATTGAGGCTAAAGGTAGGCTTTTAACTCCCCGAATCCATTTTTTGATCTGCAGAACGTAATCCAATGGGTAATTATCAATGGGGGAGGGTTTTGATTTAGAAACTATGGTGGAAAAAGCCCTAGTTTGGATACTTGGGATCATGTGTATGATCTAGGGTTGTTAGGATTGTTAGTAATCCAAGTAATTAGTGATTGTTTATTGATTCCCATATTATATTGATTGTTTGTAGACCAAGAAAAAGAGAAACGAATCTTGAAAGGGAAGGATCAAGTTTCTTAGGGTTTCAAGCTTATTTTGAGGTAGGTGATGGTTGTGATTCTGTGATGTATGTTTGTCTTTGCTTCATTATAATGCATATATGTATGCGAATGTTACATTATTGATCACACTTTTTGTAAATGAGGATGTATGACTATGAATGCCATGAATAATGACTTGATTGTATTATTATGAGAATGTACTTTGTGATTGTGATTCTAACTTGTTGAATGAATCGGGTGTTGCGTTCCAACACACTAACTTGGATCGGTTGCCACGTTCTGGCATAATTATCGGATCGGTTTCCACGTTTCGGCATAATCATTGGATCGGGTACCATGTTCCAGTATAATCATTCGATTGGGTACCACATTTTGGTATGCTAACTGTTTGGGTTTGGGTTCCATGAGAGGACCAATGACTTGTCATAATTGGGTATCTTGAGAAATGTGAAGTTCTTCGTTCTTCGTAAATGTTCATAATACTGTATATGTTCGATATATGCATGTGATTATATTATTGTATTGACTTATTTATGCTGCACTTCATAGGATATCCGCGTGATCCTACCAGTACACTGTGGTTGTGTAATGATACTGCACTTGCTCTTTCTTTGTTGAGTACATGCCATATTTAAGCGGTTATTTACAGACCTCGTTTAGAATATTCAAGGATGAGCCAGTTCTTCCAGGCTTCCATGAGTTCTCCTTTCTTCTATGTCCACATTTCAGACTTAGACTTTTCTAGTTAGTTGTTAGTTCACTAGTTCAGGGTTGTGACCCTTCTTGTTTGGACTTTGGTTCATTGTTAGATGTTTTGGTACATTGACTTTAAGGTTCTAGGTGTATTTTCTGCATTTTTAGTTGTTAGATCTTTTGGATGTTTATGGGAACTTCAGTTTTTGCTATTGTTCCTATTTTCGTATCCTTAAATGCTTTAGTTTTTGTTTAGGTGCTTGGTTTTGGTTGTAGTAGTGGTTCTCCCACCGGAGGGTTAGTGTGGGTGCCAATCACGATGATCTGGGTCGTGACAAAGCTAGTATCAGAGCCTAGGTTCGTTGATCTTGATGTACCAAAATAAGTCTAGTAGAGTCTTACGGAATGGTACGGGGACGCCTTTACTTTTTTTTGAGAGGCTATAGGACTTTAGGAAATCTCTCTATTTTCTCTTGTCTCCTTTCGTGCTATGACTTGATTCCAATTGGTATCTGACGATTCAAATTGGTATCTAACCTTTTTCACTCTTCTGTCCATAGATGGTTAACATTATATTCAACGGCGTCAGGCCTGCAGCTCCCGTTAATGCTCCAGTTGAGGAATCTGCAGCGAGGGGTCGCGGTCGAGGCAGGGGTAGAGGAAGAGCTAGGGGTAGAAGCCGAGGAAGAGTAGCACCTGCAGGAGATGGGTACCGGTCGGAAATGCTCCCCAAAATGAGGCCCCTCTTGTGCATCATGAAGAGATAGAAGAGGATGTTCAGGTTGAAAATGTTAAGGAGGTTGGACAAGAGGAAGAGGTGCAGGCTGAGACTACCGGTGTTCCTCTCATAGACTTAGGGGTCGTTTGGTACAAACATTGATAATGCAGGGAGTAGTAATGCAGGGATTAGTAGTGCAGGGATTATTTTTTGTCAAGTGTTTGGTTCATTACTTT
>JAJOOO010009995.1:0-17781 GCA_029582685.1 Solanum piurae
TTTTTTTTTTTTAATTAGTACTCCTCCGTTTCACAAAGAATGGCATGATTTGACTTGGCATGGAATTTAAGAAAATAAATAAGACTTTTGAATTTTGTGATCCTACATTAAAGTTATTTCAAATGTACAAAATTGTCCTTTAATCTTGTAGCCTTAAACATGTCACGTGGAAAACTGAAAGTAAAATGTTACCACAAAAAGAAAGAGGTCATTCTTTTTTAAACAGAATAAAAAGGAAAGGAAGTCATTTTTTTTAAACGGAGGGAGTAATATAGATTGTATCATAAATACTTATTTTACATTTATATTTTGTATTAACTAAATAATTTAATTTTTAATAACTAAAAAATAGTATAATATATGCTTATCCTAAATTGGTGATTCAGAATAACAATTAAATTTGTATTAGGAAATGACTCATGAATTTATTATACATAAATATTACTCCCTCTGTCCCTAATTACTTGTCCATTTTTGAATTGACACATATTAAGAAAACAATTAATGACATAATGAGTTTACTATTTACCCCATTAATTATGAAGTGGATGAAAAGTTCTACATTTTTTAAAGTAATTAGTCATTTAATTGGGGGTATAATAGGTAAAAAAAAATTGTCCTTTCTTGATTTGTCAAAATTGACAAGTAATTAGGGACAATTATAAAAAGAAAAGTGGACAAGTAATTAGGGACAGAGGGATTATTTCCGTCATTTCAAAATAATTGAATTATTGAAATATTGCACACTTTTTAAGAAAAGAATATTAAGACATTAATTAGATGTAATTACTATTTTTATCTTTTTTTAATTATTGTCAAATTATTCTTTAGAATGAATAAACATTAATTATAATAACTACTCTCAATACTTCAAAGCAAGTCTTGAATTTACAACATAGAAAATTCAAATGAAGGGTAAAAGTAGTACAAAATTCTAAAATTAATCTTGAAGATTAAACAATTAAGTTAATTTAAACTATAAAAAATATCTTAAAAATTCACTTATTTTGAAATGAAGAAAGTATACGCTTGTTGTTGATAAAAGACTATAATTTAAAAGTACAAAGGAAAAAAGTAATTCGTATTGAGTATTTTATGGCATAATTGACGGATAACGTTGTCGAAAAAGTAAGAATTTGCGAGTTTGAGAGCATGAGTTATTACAACTATGAGAATAATACATCCATTATGATGAAAATTATGCTTTACAAGTGAGGGGAAGATGTAAATTTATAGTATAAACCTTAAATAACGTTTTTCGTTTTAATAGGCTTTCATAATCTCTACATGATATTTTTAAGATCATAATATGAAAAGACAGTTTGATACATTCTAACTTCTACATATATTTAACATAAGATCACAAGATTAAAAAAACTATTTAGTTAAATTCGTATCAAATCAAAATAAGTCAAACAAATTAAAATGGAGGGAATTTCGAATAGGGTTATTCACAATTATTCTCTATGTACAACAATAGTTGTCTACTATTGACTTGGCGCACACCTTAAGTAATAAAGGTAATATATATTACCCTTTGAATATAACAAATTAATGCTTTGAGAAATGTATTGCATATTGAATAGTATTTAATAGTAAGGGTAAAATAGATACAAAATATCTCTTTATTTTCTAAATTGAACAAGTAATGTTGGACAACTATTTTTAGTATAGTGGACTAATAAAAATAGATGAATGAAATATCTTTTAAATAACTAAATCATAAAGTAAACATCTTTTATAGATCAATACATATACGGTCAAACCTCTTTATAGTAAACATGTAGTTTTCTTTATGTTAACACTGATTCATGCATTAATCTCTTGATCAATGTAAGCTTCAAGGATGAAAAGAGTATGAGTGTAAAAAAACAAATATTGGTAGTGTTTCTTCGTAAAGTTATAAGCATAAATTATGGTGATGTGCATCATTTGAATATAATTTTTATTTATTTTTAATTTTCTTGCATGACATTAATAATGATTATTATAAATATTTTAATATTTTATTTTACATTCAATATATTACTTATAAAATATTGTGTAATGACTGTTCTAGAAGGGTAATTTTATAACGAGTCTAATATTATAACGAATGTCATTATTGTTATAACTATACTACATCAAAAATGATCTTAACTGTAATTAATTAACGATAATGACTTAATTAACGCTAAAAACATATTTTTAACAATATTTAGCACTCTTTATAAATGTTGATAAAGCCTAAAACAACACTGAATTCAATGACAATTAACTAATGCCGGTAAAAGTTTTATCCTTCTTTGTGAATTTGTATATTTATTACTGCTAAAAGATATTTTTATTATAGCGGTAGAATGTTATTATAAAAAATTAAAATATAATATGAAAAATCATATCACTATAGTGAAACGTCGTTATAACAAAGGTACATTAAACAAAAAATTGATTGTAAATAAAACTTTGAATGAAATAGCAAGCATTAAATTTGTCCAGAAGAAAAGAGAAAATGAAAAAAAAAAGGTTCCTTAATAACCACTAAATAGTATCTCTCTGCTCTTAATTATTTGTCCATTTTGATAAATCAAGAAATGACAATATTTTAACCTATTATACCCTTAATCAATTACTTTGAAAAAAAAGATATAACTTCTTGAAAATCTTAAGGGGTCGTTTGGTTGGGAATAAGTTATACCATGATTAGTTATCATGAGATTAGCTATCCTGGGATAACTTATCCCACCACTATGATATAAATGGTGAGATAAGTTATCCCAAACATGTCAACCAAACAAGATACAAAAATTTATCCTCTCACTATTTATTTTTAACCTCACACCAAACGATCCCTAAGTTTTTAATTCATCCACTTTATAATTAATGGAGGTAAAATGGACAATTCACTATGTCAATAATTATTTTTTTAAAAAGTGTGTCAATTCAAAAGTGGACAAATAATTAGGGACATATTGAATACTTGAACATTTTTTATCTTTGTAAGTTTGTCAAAATAGGCCCTTTCATTCTTCGTCAAAATTTATTAAATATTTGATGGAATCTAGACATTCTTAATTTTTTATAAATATAAATGATAAAAGAAAAAAAATGCTTTGGACAATATTTCATAAACTATTTAAACCCGACCTTCAAACATTAATAACCAATATATAATTTTGAAATTAGATTAAAGTTGGAGATAATGTTTCGTTCCTGATTTGGTGGCCTCAAAAAAAGATTAGTGTTATAATTAAGATACAATGTATATTTATATCAACAGCTGGAATAGCTCAGTTGGTTAGAGCGTGTGGCTGTTAACCACAAGGTCGGAGGTTCAAGCCCTCCTTCTAGCGTGCTATTTTTACCTTTTTATTTCGATCAATTTCTTTTTTTTTTAAAAACGGACAAGGGTCATATTTGCCCCTCCACTCTAGAAAAGGGTTATATTTGCCCTTCGTTATACTTTTTTGTTATAGTTTCTATTTTCATATAATTTAGGTACATATTTGCCCTTAAACCGTTAAGTTTCATGTCCTCACTTTTAATAGCAGATGTGGCGCTTATGTGGTACGCCATGGATATATTTTTTTTTTCATTAAAAAATTTCTCCTGATTTAATTAGTATACCCAACCTAATTTTATACCCACCCATTTAACCCAACTCCTAAAAACTTAATTCATTATGTTCTTTAACTGAGAGAGATAGAGAGACAGAGAGCTGGGGATTCTTGATCCACGAAAAAATCATTATCGAGAGTTAAGCTTGCTTCTTCATCTAGTGATCGAGTTTCGTTCGGGTAAAGTAGGGTACAAAGTGAGAGGTTGATTAGGATGAGAATTGCGTTGTATTTTTCTTGGTAAATCAAAGCATGATTTGTGAAGGGTGAATTCACAATTGGATTTTGTGCATTTACAAGCAGTGCCACAGATCTAATCTGAACAGATTATTTTATTTGTTTCTTGTACTTCAATAGTTCCAACGCATGAGAGTGTCAAAAATGCTTTAGTTTATTACTTGATTTGTTATCCCTCTGTTTTCCTCTTCCTCAAGTTCATAATGATGGTGATGGGAAAGGACAACAATTTGGGCAGGACACATTGCTTATGGATATCGAATTCGCAACAGACACAACTAAATAAGTAGGGAAAAGGGTCAAAAATATCCCTCAACTTTGTTTTATTGTTTGACTATGTTTTTACCATAAAAATTAAAGTTATTTTTACCTTTATCATTACTAATTTCACCATATATACCCCTTATTTGACGGAAATCCCTAAATCAACCAAAATTACCCAATTTCAATTAAAATGACCCGTTTCTCTTTTAATCCAAACCCGACCCACTAAACCAAACCAAATTAATTCATACTCGATTAAAAACCCAAATCCATTTGTTTAATCTTCTTCATCTCCTTCCACCATTATAACACTTACTGTTGAAATCGTCGAAGGCACTTTGCTCGATTTTTTTTGGAACAATTTCATCATTTCATTTTTAACATGGGAATTAATAAAACAAAACATCACCAAATATATAAAGTGCTTAATACTGGCACATTTGGAATAACACAAATTGAAAGAAAGAACAATGTTCACCCAAAAATTATTAATAACTAAAATCATTAAAAAACAATAAGATGGTCGGAGTTTGAAATGAGAGTCAAATAATTCACCTGAAACGCAGTAAAATATAACAACAAAAAGAGCAAAACAATAAAAGAAAGTAATATTTGACGGAGTTGATTGTTGTTGTTGAAGCTGGAGGGCTGATGAGTTCTGGTTTGCTGAAAATGCAGATCTGCAATCTACAAAACAAACAAACTCGTGAAAGGGAAGGGGAAGAGAAGAAGCAACGATGGTGGTTTCTTGTTGTTGTTGTTGGGTTTGACGAGCTCATGGAGTTAAGGATGTTCGCGGTGGTTTTTCCGTGTCTATGAGGCGACGGCGGAAAGGGTTGTTTTGGGGTGGTGATTTCTGGCGATTTGGAGGTGAGTGGTGGTTGTTTGAAGGTGTTTCCAACGTGGTTCACCGGAGTTTCTGGTTGGAGAAGGAAGATGGGTTGAGGGAAGTCGACCACTGGGGTCGTTTTGGGTGTTTTATGGTGATATGTTGACTGGAGAAAAAAGGCAGTAAAGGGTGGTCTGGTTCGTCGGAATTGGCGTTTGGTTGTGAGGTGGTTTACAGACTGTTTTCCGTCGGAGTGGGCTGATTTCAGGTGGTCGCCGGCTGGAAAGTGGGTGATGGTGGTTGTGAAAGCGGAAAAAATGGGATCGTTTAGGGGTGGTTGTTTGGTGGCTCGACAGCAGCGTGGAGAGGAAAGGCTGGTCCAAAAAAATGGGAATACAAAGGCTGAAGTTATTGCTTCTTCCTCCCTATTTTCCCTTTGTTCATCTCTTGGGTTAAGTGTTAGAGAGTCGGGCATAGGTTTAAAAATGGGTAACGGGTCATTTTTTTAAGATTAAGGTTAATTTAAGTTGATTTGGGGATTTCCGTCAAATGAGGGGTATATATGATGAAATTAGTAACGGTAGGGATAAAAATAACTCCACTTTAACGGTAAGGGGTATTTTTGACCATTTTCCCAAATAAGTATTAGGAATTGAGTTTATGGGTTAAATTGAATGGGTATGATAATTAAATTAGGAGAATTTTTTAATGGAAAAGAATATATATATCCATGTAGGCGTGCCACATAAGCATCACATATGACATTAAAAGTGAAGACATGAGACTTAACGGTGTAAGGGCAAATATGTACCTAAAGTTGGATGGAAGGGGTAAATATATTAAAAAAGTATGACGAAGGGCAAATATAACCCTTTTCTAAGAGTACATGGGCAAATATGACCCTTTTCCGTTTAAAAAAACTATTTTATCGTTAATATTTATTTTAATTCTCAAAGCACTCTTTCCAAAACAAAATAAAAAAATATATCCATCATTCCACCTTTATTTCAAAATTATATTTTTGGATAAATTTTTTTAAGGATATTGTTAGTCATTTTAACAAAAGAACAATTTATCAACACTTTTGATTAAATATATTTTCTACTTATTTTGTTGGTTTTAGCTTTTTATCTAAACACATAACTGTTTATTTATAAAATCAATTTTAGCACTTAAAAATGATTTCCAACACTTCAAACGTAGTAACCATATATAAGATTGAAGGTTTCATAACATACATATGGCTAACGTGAAAGTGAGACTTGATACACATGACATCCAAAAGGAATAAAGTTTCAAGTAACTTGGATCTATGAGAGATTGAAGGGGATGTCACCTATCTCAGTGGCGTAGCCACATGGTGGTCAGGGTGTCCACTTTGTCGGGAAAAAATACTGTATATACAAATAAAATGATACACGAAATGATTAAATAACATATTTTGGACACCCTTAACGTAACAAGTTGTTATAGCCCAGTGGTTTCACCTCTCCTTAGAATGAGGAATTGCTCGTGTATTCGAATCTCACTAGTATCCGGAGTCTTATGTGATACAAAGGTGCCACCATAAATTAAAGGAAAGTTAATGGGGCGGAGTGTTGGCTAATAAAAACTCTCACTTTCAAAAGATGAAAGTTGCATAAATGAGGATGTCGCAGTGGATGTGTGAGCATATTAGCTAGGAAAGACAATATTTGGAATCTGAAAATATCTGAGATAATGTGGGAGTAACTTAAGTGGAGGACAAGATATGAAAAACGAGGTTAAGATACTTCGGATATGTAAAGAGGAGAGGCATGGATACCGCAATACATGGATGGTTTTAAGAGAGGTAGAAGTAAATTGAAAAAGTAATTAAGGGAGTTGATTAGACAAAACATGACATAGCTCCAACTTTACGGGGACATGTCCTTATATCAATTACGCCTTAATTCAGAAATGCATCTTTTGCTTGTGAAATACTTTATGGCCTGCTGATAAGAAGGATAATTTGGAAATTGGAAGTTTAGTGGATATTGGCATCAAGGAAAGGAGTGGTGTTACCTTTTTATTCTTTAAATGCCCTTAGATTCGTCTTAATTAGAAGTAGTAAAATTGAAGTTTGGTAGTAGTAGAATTTATGCCCAAGCGCAAGCTATATAGCACACTAGTACTATATATTAACTTTTAGTAGTTGTCTTATATTTTTGAGATTACTAATCTCACTTTTTATGAACAGTTACGTGTAGTTTCTTAATGAAAAGAGGATTTTGGTCATATTGTATGGTGAATTGGGAATAATTTAAAGAACATCAAAAGCTTTCTGGCCCATAGATATATCTGAGTGCGCTCTTGTATTGCACAAAGAAAGTTAATGTATCTAATTTTTAGAGCTATATATATTCACAGTTAGTCTTACAAATTTTAACATCAACATTAATTCACCATATAACATGTCGAATAGTACTACTTCAAGTTTTCTCTATTTTCGTTACGAAAGTTTTATAAAGTCGATGTCGAAATCTAAACGATCACTTCACCTCTCAAAGGTAATTAAGCAAACGCCAAGCACAACGTCTTTGGTTCATTTCAGTCCAAAATTGGAGGAAATGAAAATAGTGTTTGACAAATTTGACACAAACAAAGATGGAAAAATCTCTAAAGAGGAATATAAATCGGCGATGAAGATGATGAGCAGTGGTGGGGGAAATACGAAATCTTATGAAGTTGATGATGCATTTCAGGCTGCAGATACTAATGGGGACGGATTCATTAACTTTGAGGAGTTCATGAGAGTGCAGAGTCTCGAAGGTGGTGTGAATTCGACTGATATTAAAAGCGCTTTCAAGGCGTTTGATTTGGATGGCGATGGGAAAATTAGTGCAGCGGAATTGTTGCAAGTTCAGCGAATGTTGGGAGAAAAATGTAGCTTAGAGAGTTGTAAGAAAATGGTCAGAAGTGTTGATGCTAATGGGGATGGACTTATAGACATGGATGAATTTGTGACCATGATGACGCGTACCATGAAGCTCGTCTGAGAGTTGTCCAAGTACACGAAAACAATGTAGTAATGTCATAAAATAGCTGCAGATATATATAGTCTCGATCCGTTTTCTTACTGCAATAAAGTATCCTATTTTCTATATTTGAGTTTGTTATGCTGATTAAATTTCAAAAAAAAAAAAAACTTCCAAGAAATATATAGTGTTACAATTGTAGCACTAGATATAATAAGTTATGTAATATTTCGATTTTGTTCTGAGACAGAAACGCGATAACTCATTTTCCTGTACATTAGGCTTGTGAGCAACCAAAAACACAGTGATTCTGGTTGAGGGTGTACCAAATTAAAGTATTAGGACTCATATATAGTCTGTGTACTTGTAGGACTTAATTATTTGTGTTGTACTAGGTTACCTATTCCCCTTACGAATATCCCCTTTGTATTCATTATATATATGAAACAGATATGCAACCATGGGTTATTGAGCCTCTATACATGAATGTCATTCCAGCGAGAAGAGTCATGATCTAACCTTTAGGATTGAGTTTGGTTGAAGTTCATTTCTTCATATGACCAATCCACATATTCTCGATTTACCCAATGAGTGTATAAATGTCCACGCTTGGCGTGCATTGGATGCTAGAGTCCCACGTTAGTTAGTCGAGGAAATGAATTGATCAACAATCTTTCCAGCATGACTCTAAGATGCTGCACTAATTGTGGTAAAATGGGATTCTATTCAAGAATCTTTGTGTCATTTTCATTTTTATTTTTACTTCTTACTATTGGAAATGGAATAAAATTGCTAGAATCAGCATCATTTCAAATCCACAAATGAAAAAAAAACAATTCATATTATTAATGTGAATTGAATCAATTCGTTTTGAACAAAAGTCCAAAAGTAAAAGATGCCCATCAAATTTTATAATGCTAGAAAGATTCCCTAGCACTTGTAAAGTTTGTGCAAATTTAACAGCCTAACATACACATTCTCTACAAGTTCAATTTTTCTCTTTGTTAACTAACTAAAGGGGAAGGAACAAATGGCTATAATGAGTTGTTTCGAGCTTCCAGTGCAGCAGCCAGATAGGGATATGTCAGTACAAGAATTCAAGGTGTGGATTAAGCAATTCGACATGGATCATGACAAGCGTATTAGCCCTGAAGAATTAACAGAAGCACTTGATAGTCTACACATATGGTTCAGCTCATGGAAGGCTCGACGAGTCATGAAGGATGCTGATGCTGATCATACAGGATTCATTGATAACAAGAAAGAAGTAGAGAAACTGGTCAAGTATGCCCAACAACGCTTGCACATGAAAATCCATCAAAGTTAAGTACGGGTGATCTTTGCGTTTCTCTCTTTTTTTTTGGCTCCCTTGCTGATTTGAACCCACAATCTTAAGATTGAGGGGACTTTGGTTGTCATGTTGTTGCCTTTTTCTTTATGTATGGAAATCCACTTGTTAATTAATCAAAGCTCTTGAGTCTAGACTTATCAAAGGTAAAGTTTTTCCTAACCAAGAACTCCTTTATTTTCGTTATTTACATCAATAAAGTGTGGCTAATTATAATTCATTAACTGATAATTATTGCAATTACCAATTAACCATGAGAGCTTAGACGGTTGATATTGTCGCATAATAGTAAGTGTAATAGTATAATGATTTTACTATTACAGTATTACTTTAGTAAAAGTAATAGTAAGTGTATGATAGATGTCACGCTTAAAAATAGTACTAAGTAGATGAATTTAAACTTTAAAATCACCACTACACACACCCAAACTCACTTATAAATTAAGGACGAATCGTATGGGTTTATATACAAATCCTACTAATTTGTTAGTACTCATAATAACACAAGTCGCTCATCAATTTGAATTGTATAGAAATCCTTACGATTTTTATAGCAAAACAAGTTTTGGCCACCAATTTGACTTAAGGATTTCGCTATTTAATGCTGGTCGCTAATCTAATTTTTCACAAACTTTTCTTAATGATTACAAAACTTAAATAGTGACATCGAAAGTGCCTATTTCTGTAAATCTTCCAAAGTGGGCCTAGATATTGGGGTTGCACATCTCCACTAAATGAAACGAAATGATCAGCCCGAGTGATTTTTGCTTCATCCGTTCATATTTGACTTGACATATACTTTTAAAAAATACAATTAGAATTGTATTTTATGATATTATTTATAGTTATTATAAGTGCCCGAGTAAATTCTGCTTCATCCGTCCAACCACTATTGTATATTCTTACTATTGGTTTTGTAGAGCCCTCGTTCACATACATCATTTACAAGGTTTTCTCCATTTACAAAAATAAAATATCTCATAAATTCTATCGAAAGAACAAAATTTAAGGGTTGGCCGCAGGCTAATTTGGGTTAATATTGTGTTGGCCCTTCAATATGAAAGGCCGGATCGTTAAGCTCTCCAACCCGATGAGATTGGGTTGGGCTAAGTCGGTCTATTTTGACGCTCCTAGTAAACATTATGTGGAAGTAAAATTTTGAAAATACTATCTAATTACATAAATATTGCTATCATATTTACTAATTCTTCATATAGTTTGAAATAATATCATATTATCTTACTAATTAATAATTTCATATCACATTTCAAGTCAGATACACATAGATACATGTATTTTTGCTACATGATACACTAAAATAAGGAAAGAGGCAAGCTATAGAGAAGGAGAAAGGCGAGTGAGATCCTCATATGCATGTGAATCCCCCAGATACATGCTAATCACATTAGATACATGTATCTAGTAACTAAATATATGTATCTGGGATATCACATACAGGGAGAGAGGCGAGCGAGAGAGGAGAGTGACAAGCGAGATGGGAGAGAGGTGAGTGAGGGAGTCAGATACATATGAATTCACTTAATTATAGTGTATTTAAAACAAATTACACTTAATTTTGACCCATGTATCTGAGATACATTTGTCTAAACGTATTTGGACGCGTCAAATACATAGTATCCGAAGTTCAAAATCTAGTAAGATTTATAATATGCAAGCAACACGAATCTAAATAATTAGCTCCTAAACTAGTGAGATTTCTCAAAGTTACCCAAAAAATTTCCACTAAGCAAATATAGAAGCTAGGATCAACAATTCAACCAAAAAAAAAAGTTCCCCAATCTACTCTTTTTCCTTTCGTAAAGGGGTCCAAATATGCCTTTAAAATTGAGCAAATATATCTTTATTAATTATTTAGTTCTTATATGTTCTTAGGTTCAATAATTGATCCAATATATTCTTATTTTAACAAGAACCCTCAATTAATCTACTTATCTCATTAAAAATGGTCAAATATTCCCTTACTAAAGTATGCCAAATTGAGCAATATTTCTTTAGCTCCTATCTACCTCGCACACATACCAAAATTTTTCCATCGAAACTTTATTGCAATAGAGAATGGAAAAAATGGTGAATAGCTCGAGGAACTCTGAAGTTGCATGAGTTGTAAATCCATTGTGTACTTTTGTAGCTTTTTAGTGATCTATATATATATATATGGAGGCGTAGTCGTATTAGCTTTAGGTGTTAGTCAATCCACTTTACTTTTGACTCCGCATGTCTAAGTTCAAAAAGCTACATAGTATCTCTGCAAAAGCTGTTACTTAATCTTATATTAGTATTATAAACACCTTGTGGATTTCGAAGAATATGTTTGTCTACTGTTCTTTGGCGCACTTTTACTTGTTAGAAGGTTGGGCGTTGGGGGGTTAAAAAAAGGCGGAGATAAAATTTGAACTATATGAATTTGAAATTCGAGTTCTTTCAAGTTGTTATGTTTTAAATTAAAGAGAAGAGTATTAGAAACACTCCTAAATTCGGCGTAAATTATTAGTTTCATTTTTGAATTATTGATGGTCTTAAAATATCTATTAACTTGACTAATTGAACTTAAATACACCCTAATCTTTCAACTTGAGTAAAATACACCTCTAAATTCTCCAAAGTTTAGGAGTGTTTTCAACACTTCTCTAGCCTTTTTATTAAGCGCCTCATGTTCCTACAAAGAGCTTGAGATCCCACTTATCGAGGGTGTATCTAAGTTTAGTTAGTCAAGTAAAATGGTGTTTTTAAGTTGTCAATAGTTCAGAGATGAAATTTATAATTTATTTCAAGTTCAACAGTGTTTTCAATACTTGTCTCTGATGAGTCCGAGATTTGGACTCATTTAGGGCTTTGTTTAATAGATTTAGTGTCCTCAAGTGCTTATTTTGTGCCAATAACTAATGTTAAATCCTTGATTTTCAGGAATATAGATTGAGGAACAAAGCAAGGACACTAACAGCCAAAAAGGAACAAAACAAGCTGAAGAAAAGAGGATGGGCGAGCCTGAAGATCGCCAAGAGCGCCGAGTGGCTCATCTGACCACCTAAAGTTCTAGTGTGCCAAGCCTAGAAGGAAAGAACCAAGTTGGCGACGAAAAAGAGCAGTCGGCGAATCGTCGAGTGGTTCCGCGAAGCCAAAATAGATCGCCCATAGTTACAGACCTTGAGGATGCTGAATGCCAAGGCGAAAGGGCGATTGAAGAGACCAAAGGGCGGCTCACCGAGTGGATCGGCGAGCCCGACTTACTTCGCCAAAGGGGCTTTTGTAGCTTATTTTTGGCGACTATAAATACGTTTTTGAACATTTAGTTTAGGAATCTTTTTTGACATTTGAGATAATTTTTATCAAGTTCTATCATCTGGAGACAGTTTTCTCCAGAGTTTTCTTTAGCTTTGAAGGATTGAAGAAATTCACTTTTGAGAAATTGGAAGTGGGTCTTTGAGATTCATCAAATTGGAGCATTGTAAAGACGAAATCACTCTTACTCAGTTGATGGATAATCAATTTGGTAACTGTTTTTACCTTTATATAATGTCTAGCTAAAACCCCAATTCTTGGGGTGTGATCATGTGATTATGGGCTGATTTAGCTTATGGGTATTGCTAATTATTAGTTTAAATGCTATTTAAAAGTGAGTTTAATCATTAATTGTGATTTAATTTAAGAATTGTAGTTGCAAATGCAGTTCTATGTTTGTGTTCTTGGCTTGCTCGAGAGAGAGGTTTTATAACTAAGATTTTTGATTGATGGTTTGTGGGTATTGGATTGATCTGGGTTTTGCTCGAGAGAGTAAATCCTATATCCAATCCCACACATTTAGCTCGAAAGAGTGAATGGATTAAGTTGTGGGCTGCTCTTAATTTGCATGCTTGTTGATGTTCGAGAGAAATCACTTAATTCGGGGTAATTGTTCAAGAGAAAATTACCTCCCTTATAGTCCATCCTACTCACTAATATCTAGCTATTTATTAATAGTTGCAATTACACATATGTCTATATTTGCCTATAATCGATCACATCCCAAGAATCCGTCTCATTATTGTTAATTCCTATTGTTGAGCTTTTAGTTGATAACTAAAACAAAAAACCTCCCATCTGACATTCGTGTCACCCCTTTACTTGATTATGTTTTTAATCGATAATTTCTATTCCTATGGCTGATTAGACCACATTCATACTTCCTAATTGAATTTGAGACACGTACCGCTAGCTACATGTGGGATTCGACCCCAACTCATTTAGTTGGATTTTATACTGATTTACGATCATTGAACACCTAGAATTGGGTGAGGTGTGCTTGAAATGTCAAATCAGTCTCTTAATAATTTGTATATAATAGATGGAACTTTAATATAATTAAATACTCCACCCGTTTTAATTTGTTTGACATATTTTTATTTTCTTTTAGTCTGTTTAAAAAAATGAATAATTTCCTTTTTTAGAAATTCTTTAATTTCAAATTTTCAGATGACATGTTTAAAGCTATATCATTATATGACATTTCAAAATTTCTTTTACTTTCTTAAACTATGTATCAAGCTAAAATAGGTCAATCAAACTAAAAGGAAGAAAGTAAAATATTTGGACCAAAACTACTAACTTTGATCAAATTCGTAATTGAAGCGTTAACTCTGCATGCCCTAGGTTCGAATCTACTTTGTTAAAAGAAAAAGGTTGCATGGAAGAATCAAAATTCAAACCTATGACACATCTTAGAAAAATAAGGGTCAACTAAAACCAACACATAAAAGCACTTTCCATGACCAAAAATAATTAAATGTACAACCTAATTTTTAACATATACAATGCACCAAAAATAATAATTATTAGCCAGCTCATTCAGTGTTAATACATACAAATCCAAGTCAAATACAAGTCCAGCAGTACTTACTGCACCTTCTCTGCTTCGACGTGGCTGCATTCACTGCACTTTGAATGTAACCCCCCCTCCCGCCCTCTCTTTCTTTTCTCTTAGCTTAAAGCATTTAAAACATTACAAACTAATGGCCCATCGATATCCCCTTTAATATAATGACTCACTATTGTTTTGGTTTCTTCATTGCCAACCAAATACAAACTGACAATTTATCCCTGCTTCTACCTTTCTTCCATTTTACAATCTTTGGTTTTCCTGACCCCACATTTTAACTTTTTATATAATCCATTACAAATTGATTTTGGTTACCATGTGATTTTTTTGTGGTCATTGCATTCTGTTCAGGTCTATCATCATATACCCGCATAATGTTCGGTTCTCATTAGTTTGTACGCACCTCGATTAATTTAATGAGAGATCTATTATCTACCACAAAAAAAACTGATTTTAAGTAACTCTGTCCATAAAAGCTATAACAAATAAAAAGAAATCACCTAGTAATATTTTTGTTAAAACCTAGAAACTAATCACTTCCTAATACTTCATTCTTCTAGCTGACTAATAGCTTAACTTAACCTTCTAACTGCTTTTAAAATGTACAACTCAACTAATTCTAACACTCTCCTCACGTTGGGAATGGAAAAAAGTTTTTCATTAGGAACTATTAATACCATGTTGCTGGTTAAAAACTATGTCATTTCTATTGGAGAAAAAGGATTGAAAACACCTCTAAACTTGATGCAGATTATTAGTTTTATTTTCGAACTATTTACAGTCTTAATTAAAAACACCCCTCTACTTGACTAACTAATCTTAGATATACCCCTAATACATCACATCATGACATAACAAGTGGTCTCAAACTCTTGTAGGAATATGAGGTTTTTCTTATTAAAAAAAACGAGAGAAGTGTTGAAAACACTCCTAAATTCGGCGAGATTTTAGATGTGTATTTCACTCATGTTACAAGATTGGGGTGTATTTAAGTTCAATTAATCAAGTAAAAAAGTGTTTTTAAGGCGATCAATAGTTCAAAAATAAATATGCTAATTTTTAAATTCATGTATTTTGTCGAGATCTAACTAGACAATAATTTGACTGAGCAAATATCGAGAAAATGTGACTGATTTTCTACATCTTATGCAATTATTTCCTTGTCCCATGAAGCTCTAGTATATACTACACAGTTGATGGGCGTTTTAAAATATAAAAAATGGGAGCACCATAGGCCAAAAAGAAGGAATTTAGGTGTGGAATGCACGAAACACAAAATATAACGATATTGTCCATCTGATAATAAACTTGAAGAGGGGCATCAAAAGGACAAGAAAATGAAAGCATCCAACAAATGGGACTATGATTAATTTAATACATTATGAAGTGACAAATAGGCTTCCAGATTCTATCAAAGATTTATTCGTCAGAGTATTATATGCCACGCCAAATTATAATACTTAAAAAAATATTATATGAAACCCAAACATATAGTCAAAAGACATATCCTTGAATATTATTTGAACCAAAAATGAAAAAAGACCCTCTCCCCGCTCCCCCTGACAATATAAATACAAACATATACAGTTGTTTCGAACAGAGGTACGTAGAGGGGAGGGGTCCCTTTACGAATTTTTGATAAAGCGTATTAGAAAAAATAATATCTTATTTTATACATTGGATTCATCTGAATAAAGTATCAAATTATAAATTCATTATTTTACTAGTACAATGATTTTAGTATTAAGAACCTTTAGAGAAAAAATTAAATTTTGAATCGATCTTTAATGATATAGTAAAAAAAGTGTTAACAATATGAGTGTATTTTAATATGTTATCAATAAGTTACTTCATTTTTTCAAGTTATTGCCCCGTCATGGGTTGTTTCTTGGATTTTTCGGGTTAAAGCTAAACCATATTTTTTAATTTATAAGAGGGCAAGCTTATTTCATAAAATTCGTATGCTAATGAGGAAAAAAAACTTATCTCTGATTTTTGGATCAATCAATAAGATAAAGATATATAGAGGTTGGTTGGTAAGCAGGATGAGACAAGTAATGATATTTTATAAGATTATTTTATTTCATCCTCTTTATGAGATAGTAACTCATTATTTTAGTATAACTAATGAAATAAAATAATCTCGAGATTAATTAGCTGATTTCTCAAATCAAATATGAATAAAATTAATATCAAAATTTATTTCAGAATTATTATCTTAATCTCACTTATGATCCTGAAATCATTATCTTAATCTCAAGTACATATTGGATGGCGAATAGTGTTAGCTCGGAACTACCTACTAGATGAAATAAAGTAATGGTACTAAGTTGAATATTCAGGAATGAATTTGAGATTAAATTTATACTCTATTTGATTGAAGATATAAGTTTAACCTTGGGATATCTCACATTGCCTGTGTACTAATCGAGTATTTTGAAAAACAAAGTCGAGATTTAAATGTTGAATTACAAGAAAAATATATGAAAAGTATATGGTATAGATGATGATATAAGAATTGTAGAGGGAAATAAATTAATGATGGAAAGTAATTAATCATAATTTATGAACTTATACAACCTCAACTAACTGAAGGAAAAATGCATAAAATTTGAACCTTTTAACTTTTGGGTCCAAGGCAATGATTTTAGTGGTCGTGCCTTTAAGCCGCCCATCAGTTGAAATCCCTAAAGTTTACCGCTTCTAACTTATGATTTTTTTTACCTCTTCGTACAAGCATTTATTTTATTGATTTCTTAGTAATTTAAATTCATAATCTTAAAGTTGAAAATGAGATGCTTACCAAACAACTTTCTCTTATCCTCTAGTACCTTTTATAATCTCTAAAGCATAATTTTTAATTATTTTATCTATTCTATTCTGAAAAAGTACTTTTAATTTTATATTTTCATTATAAATAATTTTATCACAAGTGTTCATCAAGACTTTTTTACCAAACAAATAGGGAGCCCTTTATTCTCAACATTGAAACTTTCAACATGAATTTGAATTTAATCAGGCTTTAATGCGAGTATTGAATTTGGACTTGTTATAAACCTTCTTGTGAGCTAGTTTTGGGATGTGAGATACTAGGATAAAAAAACACTAGTAATTTAACATTTAGTTGGAAATCCAGTCAGCATAACTACCTTATGTAGGTGTAGAAGAGCACTCACTCTCGATGTCATGCTTTAGACATTATGTACAACCAAAACTCAGCCGACCACAAAGGTTTTGGGACTCCTATGAGTCCTCGAATCTCATTCTCTAATGATTTTGTCGATTCATCATCAAATACTTCTTCTACTCAAATGATGAGGAACTATAGGGATGCCCCTGTTTCCTCTGACTTTGAATTCAATGTCACTAATTATTCCATGATCACTGCTGACCAACTTTTTTCCAAAGGTAGATTGTTGCCCTTCAAAGAAACTTCATCTCAAAAAACTACTCTAAGAGATGAACTTCTTCATGAAGATAAAGGTGATGATGTTTTTTCCTCTAGGCCCCCTAAAAGTTCTACTAGGTGGAAAGGACTTTTAGGCTTTAAGAAATCTCACATTGGGTCCAAAAAAGTTGATAACAACAATCAAGGCTCGTTAGGAAAGAGGTCAAACGTAGCTCATGAAGATATGGTT